>JALIZH010028352.1:0-14457 GCA_030522465.1 Rhipicephalus appendiculatus | reverse complement strand
TAGTACGATCACTGTGAAGCGGCGTCCGCGTCCCCACCTTTCAATACGGCATTCATGCAATCGGCTTGACTGTGAGCAATTGGGGTTTTAGATGTGAAGCATCTTATGGCGAAGCTTAATCCGGTGGTAGTGGTGGTGGTGGTGGTGTGCCGCGTGCCCACCCTTACTGCGCATGCGCAAACAGTTGAAGAAAAAATAAAAATAAAAACCTCCTCTCCCCCTCTCTCTCCTCTAGGCATCCCTCCCCCCACGGCAACCACACCCTCACTGCGCATGCGCCTCTCTTCCTCTCTCCCCTCTTACACTCCCCCCCCCCTCTCCATCCCTGCCCGCGGCGTCTAACTCCCCCCTGCGCATGCGCGTCCCCCTCTCTCTCCTCTCCTACGCTCCCCCCTCTCTCCTCTACGCATCCCTGCCCACGGCGTTCACACACCCACTGCGCATGCGTGTCACCCCCCTCTCTCTCCTCTCCTAAGCTTCCCCCTCTCTCGCCTCGCGACACCGACGCAGGCAGCGTCTGCTAGCGAGTTTCTTGGTTGAAAAAACCGACTGCTCGCGCTGCACAACCGTTCACTGGCCATCCCGTATATATGGCAATGGATCTTGACCTCCAAGGTGGTGCCGGTGGAAGATTTCTCCTGTGCGTTGTTGAACAATAAAAATTCGCAGCGTGCGCGTTAACTAAAAGCGGAGTGCGGGTCTCTGTGTCCAGTCGGACTCTTCTGTCTCTCACTGCCCATTAGCAGCGATTGGCATGTTCCAGTAGGAAACACTGCGCCATCACTGCCTGCTTTGCGCCTCCCCAGTTTTCTCTCCTGCGCAACGCTGCGATGAGCGCCAGCGTCAACGCCGCCGCCAGTGTAAGCGTTAGCGCCCGCTGCTTCACATCTACACATGGTTCCCTTTAGCGGAAGATGGTGTAATTTTTTGGAAAGCAGAATATTGCCATCTCGTTTTGCATGGTCTGTACCAGACCATGCAGAAAGCTTCGACCATACCTTTGAACACACTGGCCGGCTCTCATCGGCGCGCCTATGCACGTTCCTTTTTTGCCTTGTGTCCGTATCCAGCGTGGTACTGATACGACTCTTTACCATTATTCACGAGATAGAGTAGTCACTAACAGTTACAACTGGTTCTTAGCCGGCTCAGAAAAATATCTTGCTAGAAACAAACGCAGTCACAACCCGTGTACTTAGATTAAGATGCACGTTCGAAATATCTGGAGCCCTCCACTACGGCGTCTCTGACAACCACATCTTGGCTTTGCGACGTAAAATACCAACCTCTATTATCCGCAATCACTTTGCGAAAGCATGACATCGACTAAAACCGAACTTAGCATTTCTATAATTCGAAACGCTAGTATAATAATTATTGGCGTTTAACGTCCAAGAAACATGATGTGATTATGGGGGGCGCCGTAGTCGACGGCTACGGAAATATTGGCTTCCTGGGGTTCATTACGTACGCCAAAATATAAGCACACATGGCTCAAGCGTTTCGTCATCCATCGAAAATGCGGCCGGTATTCGATGCCGTGATCTTCGAGTCGGCAGTCAAGTACCACAACCACTTTAGAGAGGCATAACCATGCAACCGATAACCATGTTTCCAAAATTTTTCAAGGGTGGTGAGCTCGATTCTGCAAAAGATGGCCGCCTCATATTATTTTCTTTTTCGAGTCGTCAATGAGCGGTAAATCGACTGCAAGACCATTGGCAGTTTCATGAGCGTGCTTAGAAAAGCGCCATAACGTAATGTCAAGCTTTCTTCGTTCCCAAGTAGCGTGATTAGGCCTTCGAACGGCAAAGCGTAAGAAAGGACTTCATTTATAATTGGGTCTGCCAAAAACGCACGTACGCGCTCGCCCATAGAAAAGAAATGGCGCGTGCGCATAGCGCATTTCAAAGGTAAGGAATGAAAACCTAATGGTCCTCGAAGGTCGGTATACCCATTCTTATATTTAAAGAAAACATTCTCAATATTGCAAAAATCGCGTCTAATGTTGAAATTCGCTTTACGATAGATATTGCGATGCACGGGAAATAACTTCTTTTTGTACGTTGAATTCTATCACATATATTTTGAAGGTTTCCTGGCAATTGTGAACCCTTTACATGTGTTATTCTATACATAAGCTATTTTATGGCGCTCTTTCGACATTTATTGGATGAGCCGGGCCAAATCGAATATTGATAATTTTTAGTCCGAGTACGTCTAGTTGAGAAAAAGTTAGGCGAGTCTGTGAGTCCGAGTGAGTCCGCTTCAGGAGAATGTTGGTGAGTGTGAGTCCGAGTGAGTCCGGCTGACAAATATTTTGGTGAGTGAGTCCGGCTGAGTTATATTTTCGTTATATCTTCATGTGTATGAGTCTGAGTGAGTCGGGCTGAGTAACATTTTCGTGAGTCTGAGTCCGAGTGAGTCCGGCTGAGATATATTTTGGTGAGTCTGAGTCCGAGTGAGTCCGCTTGAAGAAAATTTTGGTGAGTCTGAGTCCGAGTGAGTCAGGTTGACGAAAATATTCATGAGTCTGAGTCCGAGTGAGTCCGCTTGAAGAAAATTTTGGTGAGTCTGAGTCCGAGTGAGTCAGGTTGACGAAAACACCGGTGAGTCTGAGTCCGAGTGAGTTTGGTTGGAGAGAAATTTTGTGAGTCTGAGTCCGAGTGAGTTTGGTTGGAGAGAAATTTTGTGAGTCTGAGTCCGAGTGAGTCCTAAGCGAAAAATATATTTATTGAGTGAGTCTGAGTGAGCTCCGTTTATTTTGCCGACCTATGTGTCCGTCATACAGTCACGTCACTCAATCCCAAATTTGGCGAATATCAAGCCAACGAAACGGCCGCGAGCGCGCCATGAGCGTGGCATGCAAGTCATGTCGCACATGACAAGTCATGATTTTCATATTACCACTTGTCATTTATGTCCGTCATACAGTCACGTCACTGAATACCAAGTTTGGCGAATATCAAGCCAACGAAACGGCCGCGAGCGCCATGAGCGTGGCATGCAAGTCATGTCGCACATGACAAGTCATGATCTTCATATTACCACTTGTAATTTATGTCCGTCATACAGTCACGTCACTCAATCCCCAATTTGGCGAATATCAAGGGAACGAAACGGCCGCGAGCGCGCCATGAGCGTGGCATGCAAGTCATGTCGCACATGACAAGTCATGATCTTCATATTACCACTTGTCATTTATGTCCGTCATACAGTCACGTCACTCAATACCAAGTTTGGCGAATATCAAGCCAACGAAACGGCCGCGAGCGCGCCATGAGCGTGGCATGCAAGTCATGTCGCACATGACAAGTCATGATTTTCATATTACCACTTGTCATTTATGTCCGTCATACAGTCACGTCACTCAATACCAAGTTTGGTGTATATCAAGCCAACGAAACGGCCGCGAGCGCGCCATGAGCGTGGCATGCAAGTCATGTCGCACATGACAAGTCATGATTTTCATATTACCACTTGTCATTTATGTCCGTCATACAGTCACGTCACTGAATACCAAGTTTGGTGTATATCAAGCTAACGAAACGGCCGCGAACGCGCCATGAGCGTGGCATGCAAGTCATGTTGCACATGACAAGTCATTATTTGCATATTACCACCTGTCATTTATGTTCGTCATACAGTCACGTCACTCAATCCCAAATTTCGTGTATATCAAGCTAACGGAACGGCCGCGAGCGCACCATGAGCGTGGCATGTAAATCATACTTTTCATGACAAGTTAGTCATGATTTTCATGTTATGACCAGCCATTTACGTTCGCCATAGAGTCATGTTATGCCATACCAAATTTGGTATAAATCCCATTAACGATACGGCCGGGAGAGCACAAAGTCGTAGGCGGCTAGATAGATAGATAGATAGATAGATAGATAGATAGATAGATAGATAGATAGATAGATAGATAGATAGATAGATAGATAGATAGATAGATAGATAGATAGATAGATAGATAGATAGATAGATAGATAGATAGATAGATAGATAGATAGATAGATAGATACGCTCAAAGTCGCCGAAGTTCGCTAAGAAATGCTTCGCATTTAAAAAGGGAAGCTTTGTGAATTTCGCTACAGAATGTTAAACAACACACATACGAAAGCAACTACGAACAATCGTACAAGTCTTTCAGTAATGCAATAAAAAGTCCCGAAGGCGTGAAGTCCAGTCACATAACACTACTGTCTTGCTAAACCGTTTACACTGTTCTGGATTTCCTATTGCCACTTTGACTACAATGTACCACAGCAATGCCAAATCACACGTGTACCAAACTATTGATCGTTTCTGCTCAACACTATCGCAAACGAGCGACGACCTCGCAAAAGTAGACACGATTCATCAAAGGTGCACTGCCCACGCGACTCCACCAAATACTTTTAAAAACACTTCCAGCAGTTGGCACGAGAAAAAGCAACCGACCACGGTCGCCCCTTTCGAGCGGCCCGAGATAATCGTCTATGGCGATACGGCTGTAGGCGGTTAACTCGACACTCTTTATTGTGAGGCAGGAAAAGAATAAAACCTCCGCCCGCACCATAAGAATATGGCAGGTAGGTTATAAACAGCGGTTACCAACACCACCGCGTGTAGAGTGTATCCACTTAGCGTGCGGATAACGAGCCGCCATCTCTTTGAAACACTTTACTCGCCAAGGTCGCAGTGTTCGGCGATCGCCTCTCAGCGACGCGTCCTAATCACAGCATCCGCTCGGTGTACGCGCGGCTAACGCCGGGTTTGACTGCCGGCAATCAGTCACGCGTCCGTTCCGGCCGTTCGAGCGCCGATCAATCAACGCCACAGCGGCCAACTTGAACCACACGCCCCTTTTGCGGCTGCCTCGCGAAACCACTGGGGAAAAAAAGGAAACAAGGAGGAAGTCGGGTGGATTGAAATGCGTCGCTTATGAAGAAATCAATGCTTGGATCACCGATGTTGTTCCTTCTACGATTAGTCAACCCAATTAGTGCAAAGGACGGACTGGTGGCTGAGCTGGCGCCATGGGATGCAGCGGAAATCAACCAGGAGTTGAAGAATTCGCGAAAGGAAACAGACACATTTATCTTACTGCCAGAGTAATTATATGGATACTCTTGGCACGGCCGCTGGATAAAAAAGCGCACGGTACGGCCCAACGTCCTGCCGCGTCGAGCGGCTTTCTATGGGAGAGCGCGTGTCCATGGCCTCCGAGATGGCGGGCGCGCGGCGGGTTTTTCTCCGGCCGTCCCAACCGCACGGAGAGAGCGCATTTCCCGAGGTGGGCGTGGCCCGCTCTTTTCTCCGCACCGCGGCGCACTTACTTGGGATCGGAAAAGCTGCCGCGCTGTTGGCGCAGCTTGCATGTGGCGAGGAAAAAAATGGTTTCGCGCTTTTATTAACCTCACGGTGATTTGGAAATGTCTGTTCAAGGTGTACGAGAGGCCATGTCAATGCCGGGGCCTATCGATTCTCAAATGGGCATTTTTTTTTTTTTTTTTTTTTTTGCTGTGCGCCGCCTTTATCAGAGCACTTAGAAAAGCGATACCTCTGCAAGAGATCCGCATGTGCTAGAAACTTACTACACTTCGAAATTTGCGAGCTGTATAGTATGGGGGGCGCTAGCGAAGGAGAAAAAAAAGACCAACACCTCCCCGAAGGGAATCGTGAGGAAATGCGAATGCATTTCGCGCCACTCCACGCAAGCGACGCTAACACAACCGCCGCGTCTGGTCACGGCGGAGAGCGAAAATCAACTGACGAGCGGGCCACTCCACGCAAGCGACGCTAACGCAACCGCCGCGTCCGACCACGGCGAAGAGCGAAAATCAACTGACAAGCGGGCCACTCCACGCAAGCGACGCTAACACAACCGCCGCGTCTGGCCACGGCGAAGACCAAACACGCCGCGGAGAGCAATGCGGGGAGCGGCGCGCGCCCGCGCAAACCGCGGTGAGGAGGCGGAGCGCGCGCAGTCACGTGGGGTGTGACGTCGCTGCGCCGTTGCTACAGACGCTCCTCGCGCCGTTGCTATGGGACGGCGGATTCAGGGTCGCTTATAAAGTGCATTCGCACTTAAAAGAACGATGATGAGGCTGGGCGTGATGACGCCCGGGGCTCGCGCTCGCCCTGCCGATAAAGACCGATCAGTCGTTGCCGGGCCTTCGTAAATTAAACGCGTTTTTCTTGTCGCCTACGTGTTTTCTGAGGGCTTCGGCCATACACTGGCCCCGAGTCCACAATAGATACGTTGATAATGTTGTAAGCAGGAGACAGGGAGGAGGTTGCAGGCGGTCGCCCCACGTGTAGACCGTGGTGTAGACTGAAAGTCGCCGGTTCTGCGACGACCACGGACTGGTTACAGGCGCGTTTTGTTCATTTATGATCGATTTGTTGATTTGGATGCAGTCGAGAGCTCAGTAAATGAACACGATACTGATATTGCCATTGTGCTACCAAGACGTAATCAAAATCCGGATGACGAGAAGGAGGCGATGACAACTCAGGCACTTTCACTGTGAACGACGTGTGGAGTAAATGTAGGTCGGCTAATCGAAGCCTTCTACAATATTCCGGCAAAATTACTTATCATCTTACTTCAGTGACATCACTAGGGCACTCACTTATCTAGAGCGTAACCGTGCTTCAGTTGACCAACTCATAAATATCCGTACGCGATCAAATAGTAAAACGACGTGTCACACTAGGAGGGCAATATGATTCAACGACGAAAATTCAGCCCAGTTTTCACCCGTACACGTCTCCAGATAGGAAGAATGCTAGAACGTTCTGTATATTTCTCAAATCAAGGTATCTCGCGCCGCGACAAAACGGACCGTAATGAAAAAAAAAAAAAACACTACCACAGACGAATTGATACCTCCTTACAATAATTTATATCAGGAAAATTCAGCAGTTGCCGTGCTTTTCTACGTAAATTGGACCAAAATAAATGCAGTAACAGAAAAAAAAAATACTTGCCTTCAGTGCATCTAGAAGATCCTGGCGGCAATGCTTGCTCGTACGCAGAAAAAAAAAAAGAAAAAAAAATTACACCATCTCCCGCTAAAGGGAACCATGTGTAGATGTGAAGCAGCGGGCGCTAACGCTTACACTGGCGGCGGCGTTGACGCTGACGCTCATCGCAGCGTTGCGCAGGAGAGAAAAATGGGGAGGCGCAAAGCAGGCAGTGATGGGGCAGTGTTTACTACTGGAACATGCCAATCGCTGCTAATGGGCAATGAGAGACAGAAGACTCCGACTGGACACAGAGACCCGCACTCCGCTTTTAGTTAACGCGCACGCTGCGAATTTTTATTGTTCAACAACGCACAGGAGAAATCTTCCACCGGCACCACCTTGGAGGTCAAGATCCATTGCCATATATACGGGATGGCCAGTGAACGGTTGTGCAGCGCGAGCAGTCGGTTTTTTCAACCAAGAAACTCGCTAGCAGACGCTGCCTGCGTCGGCATCGCGAGGCGAGAGAGGGGGAAGCTTAGGAGAGGAGAGAGAGGGGGTGACACGCATGCGCAGTGGGTGTGTGAACGCCGTGGGCAGGGATGCGTAGAGGAGAGAGGGGGGGGGAGCGTAGGAGAGGAGAGAGAGGGGGGGACGCGCATGCGCAGGGGGGAGTTAGACGCCGCGGGCAGGGATGGAGAGGGGGGGGGGAGTGTAAGAGGGGAGAGAGGAAGGGAGGCGCATGCGCAGTGAGAGTGTGGTTGCCGTGGGGAGGGATGTCTAGAGGAGAGAGAGGGGGAGAGGAGGTTTTTTATTTTTATTTTTTCTTTAACTGTTCGCGCATGCGCAGTAAGGGTGGGCACGCGGCACACCACCACCACCACCACCGGATTAAGCTTCGCCATAAGATGCTTCACATCTAAAAAACATGCGCACGCTGTAATCCCGCGCGCTCTGCTTTCTGCCGCGGTCTGCGCTGCCGCCGGATGGATGGATGGATGCTATGAGCGTCCCCTTTATAACGGGGCGGTGACATGTCTGCCACCAAGCTCGAAAAAAACTTTCTTTTTATGGTGGCCTAATGCCTTATCTACATTGATTAAATCTATGTTATTACAGCAAAGAAAAATATAAGTTCTCGGTCCATCTCTCTGCTTCTTAAGGCAGAATGACCTTATTTCCACCCCCTTCTTCATTTTTGTCCTTTATCTCTACTTTTCTGCCACCAATACTCTAACCGTCTCTTACTTATTTCTATCGCGGACGTGTTCAGCTTTCCATTGTTGTCCCTAAAACCCAAGGCTTCATGTAGACCCGTGTCCACACGTATATCTGGGTGGATATCGCCACATTCAATCAGTACATGTTCCGTCGTTTGCTTAGTTCCCCCACAGCATGTAGATTGTTCTTCTTCGTTACAGAATCTCGCTTTATAGCTACGCGTTCTAAGGCAACCCGACCTTGCCTCAAACAGTAAAGCGCTTCCCCTTGAATTATCATAAAACCTCTCCCTCCTTATTTCGTTTTTTCCCTTTCGGTAGTCACTGAGAGCCGGCTTCTTTTCCATCGCTGTCATCCAATAAGTCCTCTCCGCCTCTCTGACTTTTCGCTTAATGCTCCTTGTTGCCATGTCGCCCACACTGCTAGCCGTATATTTACTGGTGAGCCTCCTAGTTCTTTTTCTCCACTGCGTGTCGACGCTTTTTCTATACAAATACCTGAAAACCTTCCCTGCCCATCTACTCTCCTTCATTTTCCGCAGCCTCTCTTCAAATCTAATTTTGCTCTGAGCTTCCCTCACTTCAAAACCTGTCCATCCCATATCACCCTTTACAGCCTCATTTGTCGTCTTCCCGTGAGCGCCCAACGCGAGGCGTCCCACAGTCCTTTGATTTACATCCATTCCAGATTGCACCTCTGACTTCATGCACACCACTGAGTTCCCAAATGTAAGCCCCGGAACCATCACACCCTTCCACAGCCCTCGAAGCACCTCGTACCTATTGTATCCCCATAACGCTCTGTGCTTCATGATTGCAGCATTCCTCTTTCCCTTTGTTACCGATGCTTTCTCTTGTACCTCCATATATCTATCCCCCCTCATTTACCCACACTCCGAGGTACTTGTATTCGCTTACCCTCGGTATTTCTTGGCCCTGTATTAAGACCGCATGGTGTTCGTGATCATTGAATACCATCAATCCACATTTTGTTGCACTAAAACCTAGTCCTAGAGCCTCGCCCTCCCTTCCGCATATATCTGCCAGCCGCTGTATATCATCTTGACTGTCCGCAAATAAGACAATATCGTCAGCATAAAATAGACCTGGAAGCTTCTGCTCAACCATCGCGCCTGCCTGTTTGTGTGACAGATTAAATCCAATGTTGCTCCCTTCTAGCGCTTTTTCCATCCTCACCATGTACAGCATGAATAACAGCGGGGACAAAGGACATCCCTGTCTCAGCCCCTTGCTAATGTCAACGCAGTCATTGCTGCTTATTCCTTCCCATTCTACACAAACTGTATTTTCTCGGTATATCTCCCTCAAAAGCTGTATACAGTCGTCACCTATGCCCACTTCCTTCAATATATCCCACAAAATTTCCTGATTAACGTTGTCATATGCCCCGGTGATGTCTAGATAAGCTACGTATAAGGGCCTGTTTTCTATTTTTGATATTTCTATACACTGTGTAAGAACAAACAGGTTATCGTCTAACCGCCTGTCGATCCGGAATCCATTCTGGAGTTCTCCCAAAATATCATTTTGCTCTACCCACGTTTCTATTTTTAATTTTACTGCCTGCATCGCCAACCGGTATAGCACCGATGTAATAGTTAGCGGTCTATACGAGCGAATGTTATCCTTTTCTCCCCCTGCCTTTATAGATTAAGTTCATTCTACTTTTTCGCCAACTGTCTGGTATTTCCCTCTCCTGTAAGCACTTTTCTACGGCTTGCAGCAGTGCTTCTTTAGTGCTCTGTCCTAGTTCGTTAATTAGGCTGACGGGAACCCCATCTAAGCCCGGAGTAGTGCGCTTAGGAATTTTTCGTTCGGCCTTCTTCCAATTGAAATTTTCAAGTACTACATCTTCCTCGGTTGTACTCTTCTGTATACTTTTACTCACCGGGGGGAATCCCCTGGGCGACCTTTTTAAACGAATCGGCTGTTACCTTTCGGATGTAACCTAGCGCTTCATACCCTTCCAATTGATTTCCTTCTTCATCTACCATATGTTGTTGCATTGTTACAGACTTCCTACCTAGCGCTTTTAGGTGGCTCCAAAATATCCTAGGCGCGGCCTTCTTCTTTTCGCGAATCTCTGTCATCCAGCGTTCACTTTCGCCTTTAATTTTTGCCTCGACTAATTTCTGCACAATGGATTTTTGCTCTAAATATATTTCCCATACTTGGTTGACTTCATCCTGTGGCCGCTTCTCCTTTTTTGCTTGTCTGTGCTGCCGTGATGCCTCACGTCGCTTCTCGATCGCATCCCGGATTTCTTTGTTCCACCAACTTTTTGGCTTTCTCTTTCCTTTCCCAGAAATAGTTTTCTTCTCTTTTTCTATTTCTTTCGTGATTACATGTAGCAGCTCACTATACTTCCAGTCTTTGCCTGGCAGTTTGTCTACTTCTTCCTCGACTCTTGCGGCTATATTAGTTATTTGTTTCTCATTTAAATATGAGCTGCCAATGTTCGATTCTAGGTTCTTATTTTCAGTTTTATATCCCATTTGTAATGTTATGCGTTTATGATCACTACCCAAGCTGTTAATGCCTTCCTCGTCTATTCTCATCTCTCTAAGTTTGTCATAGATTCCTTCTGTCATGAGACAATAATCAATGCTCGACTGCCTGTTTCCGACTTCCCACGTGATGTGTCCCTCACACTTAGGCCCCGCGTTAACTATTTCAAGACTATGTTGCTCGCAGAGATCTAGCAATAACTTGCCATTGGAGTCTGAATATCCGTCAAGGTCATGTATGTGTGCATTCATGTCTCCCCTAGAAGGATTATTTCGGCATCATGACCAAATTCTTTAATATCGGTGCTTATGCATTTCACTATCTCCAGATTCTTTTCTCTGCAGTTATTCCCCGTCCACAAGTAAGCTACACCTAGCCACGTTTTCTTTCCACCTACTGTGCCCGAAACCCACAGGTGCTCTGAACACGTTTGCTTCACTCTATCCCATTTTGCTCTGCTATGAATTAGCATTCCAACACCCCCCACCTCTCCTTTCTGATATGATCCTGTTGCATCCTTCCCAAATGTAATTGTCAATATGTGGTGGCTCTTCCAAGTCTCTAAGGTGTGTTTCTGTAACCGCATAAACACCTATCTGTTCCTTGTTTAACTGTCCCTCAATCTCTAACCATTTTGCCTTTTTTCTGCCACCCTGCATGTTAATGTAACCAATTGCGACACGCGCCTTCTCCCTTCTTTTACCTTTTCTCTGGTTTTTCGCTATACTACCTGTCACAGAGTCCCCCTGGTTGTTGTCCTCATTACACGCTACCCTGGACACCGAAGGGCCCGCGTGCCCCCCAAAAAAGCTACTGCACGTCCTGCAAGTCGCCAACCCACCTCATGACCAAGCCTCCTATTGAAGTGTATTCCGTCTCTTCGAAAACCACCCCACCTGTGCACCTCTCTGTTTATTTCCACTACCTCGATGCCCTTCTCTCGACTCATCCGCCATATCTCTTTGTTTGCGTCGACAACCGCTCTTTGCAGGTTGCCATCACGCACCGGTACCTCCGGTATTGTGCATACCACTATCTGCACCTGAGGGGAAATGGCGCGCATGTCATCGACCCCTTTCGCCAATGTGGTCGCTAGTTCGGCTGATTCTTCATTCAAGACGTCGTTTAGACCTCCCGCAATTATCACGAGGTTACGTCCATTAGCTTTAGTTGCGAGTTCTGCGCTAGCTTGTCTCATCACTGATCCCAGCCTACGTCCCGGGAACGTCCCTATTAAAACTCGTTTGTCGCCTCTCACCCTTTCCTTGACTGCTTCTGCGCATCTAGCTAAATTCGAGTCCCCGGCCATTATAACGTGCTCCGACTCTTCTGCTGGACTGTCCCGCACCTGGCCACTGCCTCGGTCACCAGCTCGCGCAACCGCCGCTGTTTTGCTCCCTCCCATCCCCAAAACCACCTCGCGGAAACTGGGTCCTGTGCCCCCTGCACCTGTCTTCCCCAAACCTGTCTCCACCTTCGCGTCTCCCACTATGGGGGTTGATGCCCCCCTGTTCCCGCCGTCGCTTGCTTCCTTGTTCACCATGACTGCCTTCGCTAACCCTTCATCAGCTGACTTTAGCCTTTCTCCCATAGCCATCGTTTTTTCTCGCTCTGTCGCCAACGCATTCTCCAGCTCGGCGATTTTTACCTTGAGCTCATTCTGGGCAGCCATCATTATTTCCATTTTCGCCTCTAACTCACATTGCTTACACTTGGCGTCAGCTTGTTCTGCCTTGTCATCCTCTATTTTCCATCCCATTCCGCACCCTGAACACTTTACGGTTTTTTTTTGACCATGGCCAGATGGTTCACACTTCGGATTACATGCACTCAAAGCCAAAAGGTACCACAAAACTCCGCCAGTATGCTTCAAAGCACTTGTGTACCCTTCAGCCACGTGGTGGCCGAAAAAAAAAAAGAAAAAAAAAAGCCAAGCGACTGTCACACAAGAAACAGTACAAAGTTGTAACCCCAATTAATCTTCAATCTAGTGGGTTATGTACTCATATAACTAATAAAAGCAAGCTCGAATCATGCAGAAAAAACTTATCTGTCGCTGTCATTCCGTAGCCCACGAAAAACAATCCCAAGTGAGTGCGCCATCTCGCGGTAGACGGGCGGGGAAACGGGTGGCGGCGGCTCCGTCGGGGCAGCAGCCGCAGCAAATTAGTTGCTGGTTGTCACAACAGGGTCCCCACTCACTTGTTCAAATAAAATTTTTTCAGTCTCATTTACCGCAGTGTTGACGTATCACGTATTTAGTTGAGTACGCTCGCGTTATCTGGCTAAAAAAAAGGCCCTTGAATTTCCGCGTGCGTGCCGAGCTCCAGACATTTATTTTTTCCCCCCAGGAACAGCTTCTTGCTTTGCAGCTAAAAAAAATTGACAATGCGTGTAGCAGCATTATATGGCGCTGAATGTGTGAAAAAGTGGTTGTTGTATTTATGAGCATGTAATGCATCGTTCGTTATTTTAAGATATTTTGATTTCCGTGACATTTCTTCAGCACCTTCGCTTTTTCTCAGCCGGAATGCCTCACAGGTATTTTTTTTAAGCATCTGACAATACACGTTCATATTTTTTATACAGTCAAAGTGTATGAAAAAACATAATTTGAATCTTTTTCATCTTATCCGATACACGATAGTGTGCCCAAAAGTAATTTAGCTTCGAATGCAGGATGCTAGCGGATTCTACAAATATGGTGACGCGCTCCTCGTAACTGTTGAAAAGACTGCGGGAGTATGTATTCATTAGAAGTGTCTTGCAAATATCTTGACAATATCAACAAATTTATATATATGTATATATATATATATATATATATATATATATATATATATATATATATATATATATATAAAGGAAAGAAGTGTAAATTTAAGGGCTCGTTTGCTTTTGTTATAACCGGCAATGCAAAGACACGGCCTGCAAGGGACGCTCATCGGCGTACCTGCCAAACGCGCTCCGCGTTCTGGAGGAACGCAAGAGGTGTCCTGGTGCGCTATAGGGAACGCGCATCGGCGTTGCGGCTACACGCAGTCTGCGTCCTGGACCGCTATAAAAGGAGCGCGCTCTCTGGCCTGACTCGCTCTCGTCTCGTGTGTGCTTGGCACTCTTGTGTGCAAAGGCGCGTCTCAACGCCTAGTTTGTTAAAACTCCCTGTAAATATGTAAAATAAAACGCGTGTTCTTTGTAAGCAAGAGGCCTCGCGGGGAGAGTTCTTCGTCGCCGGAGCCTGGGAGTCAACCTCAGCCCCCTCCTGGTCACATCAACTGGTTGGCAGCGGCGGGATCCGGTTCGTGTTCTGTCCAGGCGCCAACACGGGTGAGTGCTCACTCTCCGTAGAGATTCTGCCAAGTGTTTTGGATAGATGCTGAGGTTTATCCGAAGGGGCAGATTGGTTGCTGCTTAGTGAAGGCTTGTCTATTTTAGGGGGTACCTTCACGGCAGTTTTAGCTACGGAAGTCTGCACGGGGGTGGGCCATGGACTTGAACAAATTGAGGAAACCGGACTTAGTCCTGTTGTGCGAGGAGCTGGGAATTGAGGTGAAGACTTTGCATAGAAAGCCTGTTTTAATACAGGCGGTTAAGGATTCTGGCGCCGATGAGGAAGAGCTTTCCGAATGTTGGGAGCTAATTCAGGAAAGGATAAAGAAGGCACGTGAAGACGAGGAACGAGAGCGGATAGCGATTGAGAGAGAGTCTGTCAGGCGTAAAGAAGAAGCGCAAAGCCAAGAAAGGGAGC
>JALIZH010028350.1:0-21935 GCA_030522465.1 Rhipicephalus appendiculatus | reverse complement strand
AGCCTTCCAATACAAACACACATGAAAAACTTTGTTCTACTTCTCCACTCCCAAGTAGAATCGCATTAAAATATCGCGGCAGCCTTGTGTTCGCTTGTAGACGTACAAATGCTGCTCACAAGTCTTATTCCGCATATCTTTAGTTATTATTACATACAGCCAAGGTTTCACGGTCCATTGTTTAAGCCGTTTCCATGCATGTATATTCCGAAAGAACTAAAATGACTGCAAAATTATGCAAAGTTATGTATTGTAATTTATGCAATGTAATCTAATGTAAAGTGTTGCAATGATAGTAGCTATTTATAGCCAATTATCACTCGCAAATCATCCAGTAGCGTTGTCCTTGTAAGCGATAAAGCCTCACCTCCAGAGCTTCTTGCGCAGTCATATGATGACAGGACATGTGCTTTGCTCCAACCTCTTGCGGCTAACCTGCGCAAACGAAGAACTCAAACATTTTGATAATTAAAGGTGTGTAGAATGATTTCAGAAATCCCGCCTTAAATGCTTGTTCAGATGGCATTATTCATGTCAGCCGAGTACACACGAGACTGCTACAGTGATAGTTTTCCGCGCAACAAATTAGTTTGTCGTCGTGAATGGTTGACATGAATAAATGCGGAAGAACGTGTGAATAAATTCACTTTATTCACGTCATTCTTTCGCCGTATACTAGTAATAAGATATAGTTAATATTCTTTTTTCTCCTGATTGATGGTATGAATATGGTCTGTTGTTGAGAAGCCTGTACGAAATCCTGCCTGGTCCTTTGGTTGATTGAACTCTAATGTCGTATTAATTCTGTTAGCAATTACTTTTGTAAATAGCTTGTAGACAACGGACAGTAAGCTGATGGGCCTGTAAGGGAAGAAACGGGGGTGAAGGATATCATAGTTGAAATCAAGAAGAAGAAATGGATATGGGCCGGGAACGTAGCACGTCGGCAAACGCGTGAGGGGGAGACAGAAAATTAGGTGGGTAGATGAGATTAAGAAGTTTGCAGGTATAACGTGGCAGCAGAAAGCACAGGATCGGGTTGATTGGCGAAACATGGGAGGAGGCCTTTGCCCTGCAGTGGGCGTAGACAGGCTGATGATGATGATGATGATGAATATTCTTTTTCTCACTACGACATTGTTAACTCCCAACAGCTAACGTCCGGTATCAAATTACGAAGTTCAGTTAGTTTTGCACATTGTTCACGAGTGTTTGGTGCCGAGAGTTCGGTGCCACTATTGTGTGTATCACTAGGCCCAGCACATACATGACTTCGAGTACTTGGCCTAGGCGCACAAAAGTTTGTTGAAGAATGTATATTAAGGCGAAAGCCTTATATGCCTCATCAAACACGAAAGTTGACCGGTGTCAACATGGGTGATGCTAAAAATCATCATCCCGTGATGACGTGACGTCACAGACCACCAAAACTTGTGACGTCATCATAAGGTCAATATAGCATCCCAATGTTATGTAATCACATGATATCCTTGCTTGGTCAAAGGTGGGCCGATCACGGGGCACTGCGAAACCAGTCGAGGGGCCTCCGATCCTGGAGGCAGTGCAAAACCACGTTAGGTGCCGAAAGCTTTCGGAGTCGGGCGGGGCAGGGTGAACACATCGATTGAGAAGAATAAGATGATGGATTTTGCTTTCCGGTCATCTTATGTGAATGCACAAGAGACCCTGCAGCGTATTTTAATTTACTCTACGAAGTAATGATGTTCAAGGGAGAAGTGTTACGAACGAATAAACCAACAAAGTTGTCGACGAAGCAGCTGCCGCCATAGCCTCGTGCTTGTGATGAGAAATCTGTGGTTTCGTTCCCTACCGGCGACGAGTTGCCTCTTTTGCTGACTTCGGTTCACTTTCTCTTGATATAACAACTGCTACATTTTATAACTAACTGCTACATTAATAACTACTACACAACCCCATTCTCGAACGCGGGTCCTTCTGCCGTATCAACCAATCGGATCTGTTTGAAAACAGATAGTCATACTGCATCGGCAGATGGGCAGACAGGCAGATAGGCAGAATACGCCAAAGGGGCCCCTCGATGCAAACCTTAGCAGTCGGAAGGCATACATTTCGCGCTTCCCCAGATTGCTTAATCCATGTGCATTCACCTGTGAACTGCCCCGGTTTTACATACGAGGGATGGAGCACGCCCACCGTTGCTGCCGAATCAATCAATCAATCAATCAATCAATCAATCAATCAATCAATCAATCAATCAATCAATCAATCAATCAATCAATCAATCAATCAATCTTTATTTAAAGTTCTTATTAGTACATGAAAATACACAACACTGGTTAGACCCATAGCCACTGGCTAGTAGGGGGTCTAATTAAACATGCATTTAAAGGAACAGGTTGTCGAACAAAGCAGATGTAAAAAATACACTTCAATGGTTAAAAGGAAAAAAAAAAGATGGAGCAAGACACAAAAATGAAACATATATCTGATAGGGCAATTGCAGTACCGTGCAACATGTTATATGAATACAACATTGTATGTACACTATACATGAAATATAAATACATAGAGATACGAAAACAATATCAAGCATGATATTTAATCAATATGTAATGAAACAGAGATTGCAGCAAAAGTATGTGCTAGTGTATTTGTTCATTTTTATGAAGAAAATATTTTTTTTAGCTCACAAAAAAATCTTTTGCTTTCTTTTATTTGATCACGCAGCGCAAGACACCCTTTTCCATTTACTCTCATTTCTCGAACATATGGCTCCAAAGGTTGCATGTTTTCAACCCCGCTGTCAACAAACAGACAAGCAACCCTTGACTTCTCGCAGAACGCAGCTATATGACCCGGCAATTGTGGCAATTGTAGCACACAAGTGGGCGCCTCTTTTCAAAAGCACTCTTTTGGTGCTGTTCCCGAGGCAGATTGGCTTCTTTCGTCTCCTCCCATTTCGCTAAGGCTTCAGCGTTGTGCGCTTGATGCTCTTGGACGGACTGTCCGTTCCAACCAGTTGCCTTCTTATTCTGGCACTTGCGCTGCTGAATCTCCTTTCTATCAAGCGCACGGAGCGAGACGAACTCTTTAGCAAGCTCCGCAGCCTTCGAAACAGTGCTAACGTCCTCCCTCTCTTGTACCCAGAGCCTAACGTCTTGGGGCAAACGACGATAAGACTGCTCGAGTCCGAAGCCTTCAAGCATATTCTCTTTATCCTCGAACGCCTCAGCCTCTTTGAGGCACTCCCTCATATTAGCCATTAGCTTCTATGCAAAGTTACAATACGACTCATCTCTCTGTTTTACGGCGATCCGCAACTTCTGCCTGTATGCCTCCGCTGATATTCTATACTTCTTTGACAGGTTCGACTTAACCTGGTCGTAGTCATCTGCTTCCTTTTAGGTGTGAAGCATCTTATGGCGAAGTTCAATCCGGTGGTGGTGGTGGTGGTGGTGTGACCACCCTGACTGCGCATGCGCAAACCCTCTCTACGCACCTCCTCTCCTACGTTTCCCCCTCTCTCTCCTCTAGGCATCCCGGCCAACGGCGTCCGCAGCCCCACTGCGCATGCGCGTCCCCTCCCCCCTCTCTCTGCTCTAGGCATCCCTCTCCGCGGCGACTATAGTGAACTAGATAGGGGTAGTCTGACGAGGGCAGTGCTCGCGACGAAGCCGTTTGCATGGAACCCGCTAGGGCGGCGCTGCAGCGCCTTTCTCCTGAAGCGCACCACAACAGGCGCTTGTTCGCCGCGCATTCAAATGAAGAGTGCGATATGTTTACAGTTGATGCTTGACTCCTGAGTGCCTATAGGTTGTACACTGTGTCAACAAGGAAAATAATAAATAGTTTTCTCTTCAAAGCAGTGGGAATTTAGGGACAAACCTGCCTGTAATAAATTTTTGGAACTGCGCGTGGCTACTCCGAGAGAACGGAAGCGGCACACCACCACCGATGCGGTGCATGCAAAAAAAAAAAAAATGTGAGAGATAAACAACTGAAAGAATGCATAAACAACTGAAGTATTCGGCAAGGTCGACGAACCCTTGAATCTGACCGGACGATGAAACGCTGAAGAGCTCGGAGAGCTTGATTTGATCGATGAGGAGACCTCCATGTTTTTTATATTCATTTTCACAATATTCATTGCTGTCACATTAAAGCCAAATGCCGACCTATACGACTTCATATATTTTTTAATGGTTGTTTTCCTTGGAAAGACCAAGTGAGATCTCGTGTTTCCGAATATGGTAATAGAAGCATGGGCTCTTGAGCTTAAAGGGGTGGTGCCATCAAATTTCGAGGCCATAACAAGCCTGTTGTGGGTTTCCTCTGTATGCAAGGACACTCCACACGAAGAGTCGGACACAGCAAACGTTTAGAATATATTTTAATTGACTTCCAAAGTGTACCTAAATGTTCATTTTTCCGATCGAGACCCATCGCTAGCACATCAAAACTGACGTAGCTCTATAGGAAGAGCAACGAAAGTTCTAGTGACGTCACACCACATCTGTAGTGATGTGAGTGACCTCCGCAAACACCGCAACCTCCGTGCGTACCGGCAAATCAGCGGTTACTAGCCATCGAAACTGTCGGCGCGTTTTGCTGGTGCTTGTGTGGCACGTGTGTGCGAGAGCAGACGATACTCAGCACGACGTGCGCCACAGCCTTCTGTGGTCACGTGACCAAGCCTACTACACTTCTACGTCACTGCCAAGCTCGGCGCCCAGAAACCGAAAACGAAAGTTGTCCACATAAATAAGACGATATTAAATTATTTAGCTAGGATACATGAATCTTGGTGTGTGTATCATGCTTCCTGGAGCTAAAAGAAACGCTTGCCACAAAGAACGCGGAAGCCACAAATTTGGTGGCACCACTCCTTTAAATAAAATACATTCAAGGAGCCAGTCTTGCGCGTATTTCATGCCTTTCCTGCTTGCTCTCTTCGATGCTTTTAAGCACTGTCGCACACTAGCTTGTTGCTTTCAAGGCAGGCGCATTATGCTTTTTTTTACAGCACCTCATGAATCCACGCACCTCATCATCCACGCACTGTGGGAATCGATGTAATGCGAAGAATTGAGGAAGGAGCAAATCATGTTTTACATGGTTTGCATGTCATGTTTTACATGTTAGGACCTGTCATTTATGTTTGTCATACAGTCACGTCACGCAATACCAATTTTGGTGTATATCAAGCTAGCGAACTGGACGCAAGCGCACCATGAGCGTGGCGT
The DNA here is from genome assembly GCA_030522465.1 of Rhipicephalus appendiculatus. Lineage (NCBI taxonomy): Eukaryota > Metazoa > Arthropoda > Arachnida > Ixodida > Ixodidae > Rhipicephalus > Rhipicephalus appendiculatus. Next base: position 16,710 of record JALIZH010028350.1, on the reverse strand, counting down.
GCAAATAGCGTTGTAGATGACATGCATGCCAATATTTTCATGTTACCACCTGCCAGTTATGTTCGTTATATAGTCATGTCACTCAATACCAAATTTGGTGTATTTCAAGTTAACGAAATGGCCGCGAGCGCCCCATGAAAGTGGAATGCAAGTCATGTCGCTCATGACGTCATGATTTCCATATTACCACTTGTCATTTGCAGCGAGCACGTCATGAGCGTGGCACGCAAGTCATGTCGCACATGACATGTCATGATTTCCATATTACCACTAGTCATTTATGTTCGTCATGCAGTCATCTCATCAATACCAAGTTTGGTGTATATCAAGCTAACGAAACGGCCGTGAGCGCGCAATCAGCGTGGCAGGCAAGTCATGTCGCACAAGACAAGTCATGATTTCCATATTACCACTTGTCATTTATGTTCGTCATACTGTTACGGGAGTGACGAGTCGCTTGCACTGTAGTCTATTTACAAGATATATTTTTGAACAGCGGTCGCACAGCTGACCGGATCAGCTCAGAGAGCGAGCAGCCAGAGATCTTCGTTCTCTGGCTGCCCCTGAACCAGGCGCACACGCGCATGGTTCAGGGGCTGGCATTATGCATGTAGCATAACCCCCCCCCCCCCCTCCCCCCCCCCCCCCACCGCCCGCGGCGGATGCGCCGTCTCGGCGCGTCTCGACGTCAATATCACTGGGAGAGTTGTATGGCTTCAAGCTTGCGACGTGTACGATATTGCTGGCTTGCGGGGAGGATGAAGACGACGAGGTGACAGGAGCGATTTCATGTGTTACGGGAGTCACCGCACGAAGCACTCGATATGGGCCTGTGTACCGAGGGAGCAGTTTTTCCGACAGTCCAACGCGACGGGTCGGAGACCACAGCAGAACCAAAGAACCGGGCGAAAAGTTCACGTCCCTGTGTCGCCGATCATACAAACGTCGTTGGTTCCCTTGGGAGGTGAGAAGGCGGGTACGCGCTGTTTCCCGCGAATGAGCAGCCCGTGTAATAGCGTCAAGGGCATATTCGCTGGTCGGTGCTGCTGGAAACTGAATGACGGTATCGAGGGGGCAATGTTGGTTCTCGGCCGAACAACAGGAAAAAAATCCACGCATATCCACGAAGTGAATGATGATGAGTGGGCGAAGCACGGCGATTGTTCGGTAACCGTGAATCTCCCGTGACATTGCCCACTCGCTCATGGAAATGAGTGACAACGCGTGTATACATTATATACAATTTTATTTTCGTCATAATTGGTATGTCGTATTGAGTTCTGGATTCCGCTTTCCTTTCATTATCACCGCTTTGTGGTCCGTGAAATGTAGAGCCAATGGTTCTTCGATCGGATCTAACCTGTTTGCCGTTTTGCTGCCGCTTCCCGCACTCTCAACTCTGGGTCCGATTGTCGACGTTGTCGTTGAGCGACCGCATGCCGCGCCTTACGTTCGTTCTGATCCATGACACACAGAGAATGTGTGGTATGGATCGCACTTATATAGGCATTTTTGCACCGCAGCGTCCTCTGGTGTAGCTTCACTGCAACGTGTATTGTGCTGTCAGATGCTTGATGGATGAGCGCTTAATGTCGGCATTTTTACGGTGTATTGACCTTTCGTTAATGTTTTTTTAAAGACGATAGTCTTTCTTGGGATACTTAAACGCAAAAATTTTGGTCTGTATGTCCGCCTGTCTGTCTGTCGGTAACCCGATTCAGCTTCTCGGCCAAAGTTTAACTTCTTTCTGAACGCCCAGCCATCTTGAACTGGTGTTCGCGTTCATATTTGTGAACATATTCGATCAAAAAGCAAATTCTACGCATTCCTGAGGCACAACATTAATATGTAAGTGTCAGAAAGTGTGTTCTTTATTAGAAAAAACATAGGTACGCAATTCTAAAGACCCTAGTGTTTTTAGGCTGTCTCAGGCATTTTTACTTTTCTTAACCGTTTTTACCCACAGATGTTTTCGCAGCTGTTTTACAAAGAGCTGTGCTGTGAGCACGGACAACGCCGCACGCCGACAAGGCTCGGTCTTAAGGTGCTTCGCCCCTAAAAAGGGGAGTTACCGGCAGTGTCATGGCGCGAAGAATTGTAGGCAAATGTCACGTACGGTAGAGCAAGGTCCCAGTCCGAGTGGTCTGAAGGAACATACTTCGCAAGCATGTCTGTAAGTGTTCGGTTCAGAAGTTCCGTGAGGCCCTTTCTCTGCGGATGGTACGACGTAGTGAACTTGTGCCTCGTTGCACATGACTGCAGGATGTCCGCTATGACTCTCGATAGAAAATTGCGGCCACGGTACGTAAGCAGCTGGCGTGGAGCCCCATGTTGCAAGATCACGTCGTGTAGGAGAAAATCGGCGACATCTGTGGCGCAGCTTGTTCGAAGAGCTCGTGTGATGGCGTAGCGCGTGGCGTAGTCTGTGGCCACAGCTATCCACCTGTTGCCAGAGGAAGACGGAAAAAGGGCCAAGTAAGTCTAAGCCAACGCGGAGAAATGGTTCGGACAAAATGTCGAGTGGCTGAAGGCATCCAGCGGGAATTGTCGATGGTGTTTTGCGGCGCTGACATTTTTCGCACGCCGCAACGTATCGCCTGACGGAGAGCGCGAGCCCTGGCCAAAAGAAGCGTCGACGGATCCGGTCGTATGTGCAAGACACACCAAGGTGGCCGGCAGTTGGAACGTCGTGAAGTTCGTGGAGAACAGTCGAGCGGAGGTGGTTTGGTATAACGAGCAGCAGGGCTGGTCCACCCGGGTGAAAATTGTGGCGGTATAGGACACCAGCTTGGAGTACGAACGAGCGATGAGATCGGTCCGAAGATGATGATTCATGGCGTTCGATGATAGCACGCAAGGAGGCATCACGACGTTGCTCGTCGGCGATGTGGGTCAGCTGGGAAACGGAGAGGACGCAAACGTCGGTGTCGCGAATGTTGCTAGAACAACCGACCGGATGGCGACATAGCAGTCGGCGTCCTGATGTAGGCGTCCAGACTTGTACCACCACTGCAAAGCTGTATTCTTGTAGTCGCAGAGCCCAGCGACCAAGCCGGCCAGTAGGATCTTTCAGTGATGAAAGCCAGCAGAGCGCATGGTGGTCCGTGATTACAGAGAAGTGCGTGTCGTATAAATATGGGCGCAGTTAGTGGTCGGGCGATGGCTGCAAAATCCTTCACGAACCGTCTGAGTAGGAAGAGTCCCACAAAACTCCGGACGTCCTTGACTGACTGTGGTACAGGAAAGCTCGTGACTGCTCGTATTTTCTCCGGGTCTGGCCGCACACCTGAAGCATCGACAAGGTGGCCGAACACTGTAACCTGTCGGCGGCCGAAGTGGCATTTCGACGAGTTCAGTTGGAGGCCAGTGGTGCGGAAGACGTCGAGAATAGCCAACAGACGATCAAGGTGGCTCTCAAATGTAGGCGAAAATACGAGGACGTCGTCTAGGTAATACAGGAATGTTGACCACTTGAAGCCTCGTAGCAGAAAGTCCATCATGCGCTCGGACGTGGCTGGGGCGTTGCAGAGACCGAATTGCATAACCTTGAATTGGTACAGGCCATCCGGAGTGACGAATGCAGTCTTTTCTTGGTCTTTCTCGTCTACAGCAATCTGCCAATAGCCGGAGCCAAGGTCGACTGATGAAAAGTATTGTGCACCGTGTAAACAATCAAGAGCGTCATCAATTCGAGGCAAAGGGTAAATTTCCTTTTTTGTAATGCGATTCAGATGATGGTAATCAACGCAGAAACGCCACGTGTTAACTTTCTTTTAACAAGGACGCCAAGCGACGCCCAAGGGCTTTATGAGGGCTCAATAATGCCTTTGGCTAGCATCTTGTTCACTTCTTCTTGAATAACCCAGATACCCGATGCGGCCGGCGGTGAATGGGGCGCATCGTCCATCTTCTGGCCATGTCTTCCCCATCCAACCCGTCTACACCTCCATCTGGGCCGCCAGCGCCCACGTATGTCACGGTGCCCCACCTCCGTGATCCCGGGACATTTTCTGCCCAGCCTGGGCTTGACGTGGACTATTGGCTTAGCATGTATGAACGTGTCAGCCAAACTCACCGGTGGCACCATACAATGATGCTCGCGAATGTGACCTTTTACTTGGAAGGAACCCCGCGTGTCTGGTACGATATTCATGAGACCGAGCTCACCAGCTGGGATACTTTCATGGAGAAGCTCCGTGGAATATTTGGGGACCCGACTGGTCGTCAAATGGCTGCACGTAAAGGGCTCGCTACCCGTGTCCAGTCGCCAACTGAGTCGTATGTCTCATACATACAGGAAGTGCTCGCTGTATGCCGAAAAGTGGACCAGGCAATGTCTGAGGTTTACAAGGTGGGTCACATCCTCAAGGGCATCCCAGACGACGCATTCAATTTGCTTGTATATACCAATGTTTCGACCATCAACCTCATCATAATAGAATGCCGCCGCTTCGAAATGGCCACGAATCGCCGCCTTGTACCTCAGTTTTCCCGGCTACCGAACACGGCGGTCACGTCAACCTGTACCGATATCGGCGCCACGCCACCCTTTGAGGAGAATGTGACGCGTATCGTTCGGCGGGAGCTTGAAGCGGCAAGTCCAGCGCCATATATCTTATGCAAAATTGCTGCCATCTGTCGGACGTTTGGCCAAGCTACCCATTCGGCGCCATGTCGGAGGCTTGTGTCCGAATCGTATTGCTGTCGCTGCTACAGCGTCTTGCTTGTATATGCTTTGATAGTGCGCAACCGGGGCACAAAAACGTCAGATTAATGGGTAAGGGCCTGTACACGTTACCGGCATTTCCTAGTTATACGTTGACAATGATTACGTGTTAAGAACTGCGACACAATGAGAAAAAAAGTACAAGTTTGTCACCGAGTCACATGTAAGCCCGTGGTCGTTGAGAATGAAGCCATGCGCTAGGTAACTGTTTCTCTTTTTTAAGTGTAGTGAATAAAGAGTTGGTAGCTATTTCATTATCATGAGTGTAGTGTAGGATGATTAGTAGGAGGCTTTAGCGCGCGACAAGGCGAGGTGCAGCGATGATGGCAAAAAGTGCTGCTGATCCATTTCGAAGCGTATGTTATGTATATAATTATCGCATGATTTAAAATGTAAAAGCTTTTCGCCTCTCACGCACGTGAAAAGTCAACATGAAAAGTGTTAGTTGCTTCAAGAAGTAGGCTCTGATTAGTTGGTATTTTATTGAATATCCTTCGGACATGTGCTCATAAATAACACGATACGCCAAGACTATTCGCGTTTCCATCGCCGCTTTTGGGGACTGCTGATGCCTTGCAATTCCACCCCGTTCTAGCAAGACACTTTTGCGACACCGACTGAACGCTTGCGAAACTACCTTAGCGCGTAACCAATGGTAGCGCACCCGCGGTCAATGTAACAGGCATTTGCTGGAACAGCCTTTCTTAGAAGTTTCTTACGAAAAGTGCCACACACAAGCGTCTGTTAACGTTTCATAACTCACAGGGGTGGATGCGGGATTTTTCCGAGGGAGGATCAGCTTCTGTGAGAACCTGAGATGTGCTGTTCTTGCGTATAAATAAAAAAAAAAAAGCAAGGGGGGTATGGTCAGGCCATTCAATCCGCTCCTCTGTATTTATTGGCAGTGATGGCACATAAAATGCTTGAAAAATACGCATAGTAAGACAATACGCGTGCAAAGCATCCCACCAAGGGCTACCTTGTATACGATCCAGCCAATCGTGTAGCCGGGGAAGGCAGACCAAGCCCGTGCCCCCTTCCCCCTCCCCCCCGAAATTTGTTTTCGGCCATGGAATACAAAGCACAAAATGACACTCGACCACACTTACCTGCCCGGGCCCCACGTCGGATCAAATGCGTGCCCCCCCCCCCCCCTCTCCAAACACATTTCTGCCTACGCCACTGGCTCCAGCCCAATCGGTCCCTTCGCTGAGAATCAATTACACTCATGAGTATCTGTCTACCATTAATTGTTATCGCAATGCAACAAACCTAATAATGGTGCCAACAGCAGCGCAGGCATACCCGAGCAGCCCCGATCGATGGACCTAAAGCTCGTACACGAAGCCGGTTTGTCTGTGCCTGCAAGCCAGGAGCGTAGCCAGAAATATTTTTCGGGGGGGGGGTTCAACCATGCATTATGTATGTTCGGGCGTGCGTTTGTATGTGTGCGTGTATATATACCCAAGCAAAATTGAAAAATTTCGGGGGGAGGCGTTTGAACCCCCCCAACGCCCCCCCCCCCCCCCCTTGGCTACGCCACTGCAGGAAAGCACACGGTGCGAAAACTGTCTCGTTCCGGCACGACACGAAAGTGTGTTCTCCGATGAGTGCCGATACTGTGCGTCGCGCATCTATTAAGAACGGCGAACGTAAATACGGCACCAGTCGTAAGCTGCAGCCGGAGCAACGGAACGATCTGCCGCTTCTCTTCGGCCGCGAAGAAATCTAATAACATGGAGGTTAGTTTCCAGCAAACCTTTTTTTTCAGCGTCTCAATTTCTTCAATTTGAGCAACACGGCACACGAAAATATTTCGAAATTGACACTGCTATGAGCCGCCACACGTCGACACGTACGCTCTAGTATGCACATGCGGCGAGCGCCTAGCCTTCAACACGGCGGAAATGCGTACGGCGGCCGCTAGATGGCAGCAGATTTTGCATGAGATCTATTCCACCCACCTCCAGTCGACCGTACCGCTGTCCAGGCACATCCCACAGTCTCAGTTATTCAGGCCCTCGTGCGGCAAGAAATCGCCAACCTCGGTTTGCCTGTCGCCTGCTCCGTCTCTGTACCCGACTACCGACCGACGCCAACATATGCATCCCGCAATGACCCGTATTTTCCCCCAAGACTCCGCAACCCAACGGAATGGCGAACTCCCGACGACAAACCCATCTGCATTCGCTGCCATCGGGGTGGTCATGTCTCCCGCCACTGTCGCACCACTTGGACGCCCCCTTACTTGAGTCAGGTTTCATCGCCTACTCGCCCGTACGCTGAGCCTCGCCGGTATTCGCCCAGCTGTACGTACCCTCCTTCTTACGCACCTAACAGCCGCCCTACTCCTCGTTCACCGTCGCCTCAACGCCATCGTTCCCCTTCGCCTCAACCACGCCGCTTTCCTCGTCGCCCAACTACACCTTGTCTCGGACGGAAAACTAGGGCGTCCAATACAATACAATCACTCAATACCAAGTTTGGTGTATATCAAGCTAACGAAACGGCCGCGAGCACGCCATGAGCGTGGCATGCAAGTCATGTCGCACATGACAAGTCATGATTTTCATATTACCACTTGTCATTTATGTTCGTCATACAGTCATGACACTCAGTACAAAATTTGGTGTATATCAAGCTAACGAAACAGCCGCGAGCGCGCCATGAGCGTGGCATGCTAGTCATGTCGCACATGACAAGTCATGATTTCCATATTACCACTTGTCATGTATGTTCGTCATACAGTCACGTCACTGAATCCCAAATTTGGTGTATATCAAGCGAACGAAATGGCCGCGAGTGCGTCATAAGCGTGGCATGCAAGCCATGTCACACATGACGTCATAATTTCCATATTACCACTTGTCATTTATGTTCATCATACAGTCACGTCACTCAATCCCAAATTTGGTGTATATCAAGCTAACGAAATGGCCGTGAGCGCGCCATGAGCGTGGCATGGAAGTCATGTAGCACATGACATGTCATGATTTCCTTATTACCACTTGTCATTTATGTTCGTCATACAGTCACGTCACTCAATACCAAGTTTCGTCTATATCAAGCTAACGAAACGGCCGCGAGCGCGCCATGAGCGTGGCATGTACATCATGTTGTTCATGACATGCACGTCATTATTTGCATATTACCACCTGTCATTTTTTTTAATCCGGTTGGGAATTGTCCGGCCCCGGGATTCGAACCACGGACCTCTTGCATGCGAGGCGGATGCTCTAACCACTACGCCATCGCTACAAGAAGCAGGCTGGAGATCATGCAGTTGGGGAATATGGCATCGGCTCTAGAAACGCCAGAGGGGGAGTTACTAGTAGAATTCGCAGAACGCAATAATTTACGGATCTTGAATACCTTCTACAAAAAACGGGCTACTCGTAAGTGGACGTGGAGGAGTAATAATGGCGAAACTAAAAATGAAATAGACTTCATAATGAGTGCCCACCCGGGAATTGTACAGGATGTGGAAGTAGTTAACAAGATCCGATGCAGTGACCACAGGATGGTAAGATCTAGAATTCACCTAGACTTGAGGAAGGAACGGCAGAAACTGATACGCAAGAAGCCGATTAATGAACTAGCTCTGAGAGGGAAAGTACAGGAATTCAGAGTTTCACTTCAGAATAGGTACGCGGCTTTAACCGAGGAAACCGACCTTAGCGTTGACGCAATGAATGATAATCTGACTAGTATCATTAAGGAGTGTGCAGTGGAAGTCGGGGGTACAGTCGTTAGACAGGACACTGGTAAGCTATCCCAAGAGACGAAAAACCTCATTAAGAAACGTCAAACCATGAAAGCCTCAAATGCAACAGACAAAATAAGCTGGCGGAGCTTTCCAAGTTAATCAATAGGCGTAAAGTAGCCGACATAAGAAAGTATAATATGGAGAGAATTGAGCATGCTCTAAAGAACGGAAGAAGCCTCAAAGCTATGAAGACAAAACTGTGGATAGGCAAAAATCAGATGTATGCATTAAGGGACAAGGAAGGCAAGGTCACAACCAATATGGATAGAATAGTTGAGGTAGCGGAAGAGTTCTACAGAGATCTGTACAGCAGCCGAGACAGTCAGGATGATAATGTAAGAAGCAATAATAGCCCAGTGGAATCTGACATCCCACCAGTATTGACAAGAGAAGTAAAAAAAGCCCTAAAGGGAATGCAAAGAGGCAAAGCCGCTGGTGAGGATCAGGTAACATCAGACCTGTTGAAAGACGGTGGAGAGATTATGTTAGAAAAACTGGCCACCCTGTATACGAAGTGTCTCTCGACGGGGAGGATACCAGATTCTTGGAAGAATGCCAACATCATCTTGATCCATAAGAAAGGGGACGTCAAGGACCTGAAAAATTACAGGCCCATCAGCTTACTGTCCGTTGTCTACAAGCTATTTACAAAAGTAGTTGCTAACAGAATTAATACGACATTAGAGTTCAATCAACCAAAGGACCAGGCAGGATTTCGTACAGGCTTCTCAAGAACAGACCATATTCATACTATCAATCAGGTGATAGAGAAATGCGCGGAATACAACCAACCCCTATACATAGCCTTCATAGATTACGAGAAGGCATTTGATTCGGTGGAGACATCAGCAGTCATGCAGGCACTGCGGAATCAGGGCATCGACGAAGCCTATATAAACATAATGGAAGAAATCTACAGCGGATCCACAGCCACTATAGTCCTCCATAAAGAAAGCGACAGAATCCCAATAAAGAAGGGCGTACGGCAGGGAGACACGATCTCTCCAATGCTATTTACCGCGTGTTTATAGGAGGTTTTCAGGGCCCTAGATTGGGAAGAGTTAGGGATAAGAGTTAATGGAGAGTATCTCAGTAACGTGCGATTCGCTGATGACATTGCATTGATGAGTAACGCGGGAGATGAATTACTGCTTATGATTACTGAACTGGATACGGAAAGTAGAAGAGTAGGTCTGAAAATTAATATGCATAAAACTAAAGTAATGTGGAACAATCTTGACAGAGAACAGCGCTTTGCGATAGGTGGCGAGACACTGGAAGTTGTAAAGGAGTACGTCTACTTAGGACAGGTAGTAACCGCGGAGCCGAACCATGAGAGTGAAATAACTAGAAGAATAAGGATGGGATGGGGCTCATTCGGCAAGCATTATCAAATCATGAATGGTAGTCTACCACTATCTCTCAAGAGGAAGGTATATAAGAGCTGCATTTTACCGGTACTTACCTACGGAGCAGAAACCTGGAGACTTACAAAGAGGGTTCAACTTAAACTGAGGACGACACAGCGAGCGATGGAAAGGAAAATGATAGGTGTAACCTTAAGAGACAAGAAGAGAGGAGAGTGGGTCAGGGAACAAACGGGGGGTAAAGGATATCATAGTTGAAATAAAGAAGAAGAAATGGATATGGGCCGGGCACGTAGCACGTCGGCAGGATAACCGCTGGTCACTAAGGGTAACTGACTGGATTCCAAGAGATGGCAAACGCGTGAGGGGGGAGACAGAAAATTAGGTGGTTAGATGAGATTAAGAAGTTTGCAGGTATAACGTGGCAGCAGAAAGCACAGAACCGGAGTTGATTGGCGAAACATGGGAGAGGCCTTTGCCCTGCAGTGGGCGTAGACAGGCTGATGATGATGATGATGATGATGATGACCTATCATTTATGTTCGTCATACAGTCACGTCACTCAATCCCAAATTTGGTGTATATCAAGCTAACGAAACGGCCGCGAGTGCGCCATGAGCGTGGCATGTAAATCATACTTTTCATGACACGTTATTCAAGATTTTCATGATATGACCAGCAATTTATGTTCGTCATGCAGTCATTTTATGCCATACCAAATTTGGTATAAATTCCATTAACGATACGGCCAGGAGAGCACAAAGTCGTAGGCGGCTAGATAGATAGATAGATAGATAGATAGATAGATAGATAGATAGATAGATAGATAGATAGATAGATAGATAGATAGATAGATAGATAGATAGATAGATAGACAGCTAGATAGGTACGCTCAAAGTCGCCGAAGTTCGCTAAGAAATGCTTCGCATTTTAAAAAAGGCCGCTGATGAAATGTGCTTCAAGGTAAAGTTTGTGTTCTATTTATTCTTTTTTCATGCACAGAATATGAGACAGAAGTCTTTCTGACAACAATTCTCCATTGTGCACTCTGTCAGCCTCTAGACAAACAAGTTGAATTGCATATCAAGGTACATTAATTAACATCATTAAATTGTATTCCTTTAGCTAGAACGCATAAATCATGTTAAAGAGACACAATGATGGTCAAATGAGGTGACAGACGTTCGTTTAGTGACAGTGTGTTTTGTGAGGCACATGCATTTTGCGCGATTGTCACTTTATTAGTCCCACATCAGCACTGGAACTTGCCACGGTTACATGTGCATATTAAGGCGAAAGCCTTTAATGTCTCATGCTCCCGTCCGTCCGGTGTCCGTCCGTCCGGCGTCCGTCCGCCCTGTGTGGTCCTGTGGTGGTGGTGTGCGTCCTGACCACCCTTGCTGCACATGTGCAAACCCACCCCACGCACCTCCTCTCCTACGCTCCCCCCTATCTCTCCTCTAGGTATCCCTTCCGCCCGCGGCGTTTACACAGCCATTGCGCATGCGCGTCCCCCTCCCCCTCTCTCTCCTGCGCTGTCCCCACTCTCCTCTAGGCATCCCTCCCGCGGCGTTTACACCCCCCATTGCGCATGCGCGTCCCCTGCCCCTCTCTCTCCTCTCCTACGTATCCCCCCTCTCTCTCCTCTAGGCATCCCTCTCCGCGGTGTCCACATCCTCACTGCGCATGCGCGTCCCCCTCCCCCCATCTCTCTCTAGGCATCCCTACCCGCGGCAACCACACCCCCCCACTGCGCATACGCGTCTCCTCTCTCTCCTCTAGGCATCCCTACCACGGCGTTTACACCCACGGCGTCTACCACGGCGTCCCCTCCCCCTCTCTCGTCTCCTACGCTCCCCCTCTCTCGCCTCGCAACGCCGTCCCAGGCAACGTCTGGTAGCGAGTTTCTTGATTGAAAAAAAAATCACAGCATATCCGCGGAGTGAATGATGATGAGTGGGCGAAGCTGCGGAGGTACATCATCAAAGACGTGAATGTGGTTGGTTGCATGTGGTCAAACGATATGCATGTGAGACCATATCGCGATGCCATCTGTTGTATGGCATCGCGATCGTCATCGTCATCAGCGTCATCGTTATGACGCATAGTGGGTACATTCCGTGTGGTGTGCCGTGATGGCAGCGTCATCGTCATCACACAGGTGGGCGAAGTTCCGGAGGTACATCATCAAAGACGTGATGGTGGTTGGTTGCATGTAGTCAAACGATATTCACGTGAGACCATATCGCGATGTCATGTGCTGTATGGCATCGCGATCGTCATCGTCATCAGCGTCATCGTTATGACGCATAGTGGGTACATTCCATGTGGTGTGCCGTGATGGCAGCGTCATCGTCATCACGAGGTGGCTACTACGTACTACAAACTACAAGGGACGCACGGCCCATGGCATAAGGAGCTTCGCCCCTAAAAATCACAGCATATCCGCGGGGTGAATGATGAAGAGTTGGGGCGAAGCTCGTGAAGCAATCATGGTTACACCGTGAAATCTTCAGTGGTTTCGCCCAGCAGTAATCAAAGTGATAGTGTGTGTGAGATCCGCCTGGCGCCGCGCTCGCGTCGCGGCGGACTCTCGAGCTCGCACCTCGGGATCCTGCCGACGAGCGCGAGCCGCATCGGCCTTCCGCACCCGGCGCTCCTCGTCGTCCATGGTCCGCCAAGCAGCACGATCCGGCAAGCGCACTCGTACGGCGACGATCAGGGGAATGAGAGATAGCGGGCGCTCCCCGCCCGGTGCAACCCCGCGCAGCCCACGCAGCAGCCAGTCGGAGAGCAGCTGCACCGCCAACGCCATCTAGCGTATGTTCACCCAACCGCCATATTGTAGGCATGTCGATGGGACAGCGCCCTCTCGGAAACGAGACGAGAAATGGAGATGACGACACAGAATGCGCACAGCGCCATCTAGTATATCGTCACCCAACTGCAGTTTGCATGTATCTCTATGGGACAGCGCCCTCTATTGTACGATAAGGGAACACTACGGGGTACAGAGGATGGATCGACGATCGACAACTGACCAGGTCTCGCTATAAGGAGCTTCGCCTCTAAAAATTCCCCATCTCCCGCTAAAGGGAACCATGTGTGGATGCGAAGCAGCGGGAAGATAATTATCTTGAGCGGGAGGAACGTCGCCGGTCTCCATTTCACGGCAGCAGTCCGGGCGCTCATCGCGGCGCTGCACAGAAGAGAGAATGAGGCGTGCGCGCTCCGTCATTTTCATACCGCGAAAATACCGTGGCGCCCCCAGGGGAGTATGCAGTTGTCACAACACCTGTCGTGCGCGCCACTCCGTAGTGTTCCTAGCGGAGAGGACGGGGGGACCGCAGGAGAGGAGCGAGAGGGGGATGTGCATGCGCTGTGGGGATGTGGGGACGCCGGAGCCGCTCCGTAGAGTAGAGGATTCCTAGAGGAGAGAGGGGGAGGGGACGCGCATGCGCTGTGGGGACGCGGGGCGCCGCTCCGTAGAGTAGATGATTCCTAGAGGAGAGAAAGGGGGTGAGCGTAGGAGAGGATAGGGGGAGGGGGACGCGCATGTGCTGTGGGGGGGGTGTGGGACGCGGGGACCGCTCCGCAGAGTAGAGGATTCCTAGGGGGAGAGAGGGACACAGGACGCGCATGCGCTGTGGGGGATGTGGGACGCCGGAGCCGCTCCGTAACGTAGAGGATTCCTCGAGGAGAGAGGGGGAGAGGACGCGCATGCGCTGTGGGGATGTGGGACGCCGCTCCGTAGAGTAGATGATTCCTAGAGTAGAGAAAGGGGGTGAGCGTAGGAGAGGATAGGGGGAGGGATGCGCATGCGCTCGGAGGGGTGGTGGGACGCGGAGGCCGCTCCGTAGAGTAGAGGATTCCTAGAGGAGAGAAAGGGGGTGAGCGTAGGAGAGAGGGAGGGGACGCGCATGCGCTGTGGTGGTGGGACGCGGGAAGGAGGGGACGGACTCAATCCCTCCAAACACATGCCAGCAAGATGAAGGAATGGGGTCAACCTGGGCGACAGACACCACCTGCCTAGCCATTGCTAAGCAGCCTCTCTGTGCTCTCGGCCATGACTCTGATGACTGTGGTGGTAGTGGTTGACGGTCTTCATATTACTACAGTGTTCTGGTTCGCATAATGGGTGCATCCCTACTTCACGAAAGTGGCCGGTCGCAGGACGGGGGACGCGGGATGCGGGAGGGACGGACATAGCCCCGAGAATAAGATGCTTCGCATCTAATATATTGCCACCTGCCTGTAATGGGTTGAGGGCAAGAGCGGCTCTCGCCCTAAGAAAGAAAAGAAGATCGCGTGCGTTGTTCTCCGCTCGAGAGCGTCGTGTCACGTTTTCAACCGAGCGAGCAATCGATGTACATGACGACGAACGACTTGTCGACGTACTTCGTGTTTCCGCAGACAGCATAACGCTTCCTCCACGAGCAAGTGTCCTAATCGACGTCACATGTAGTGGTTTGGGCGATGGTGAAGCGGTGGCCGAAACGAACTTGGAGCACCTGCTGAAACAAGGCATTTGTGTAGCCAGAAGTGTCATACAGCTTTGTGATGGCCGATCGCAATTGCTTGTTACCAACTTTATCAACGAGCATCGACACCTCTTCCGCGGCACTGCCAACGCCTTTGCCAACGATGTAGCAAAAGTTAGCAACTGTTTCCCTCGGAAGCAGTGGACACCGCAGACACAGCACTGGGTCATATCGACATCAATCCTGCGCTGCCGACCGATAACCAGACCGCGCGCGCACGCTCTTGTTCGAATTCAAGTCCTGCTTCGCAAGCTCCCCCCAAAGGTGCGCCAGACATCCATCACTCAGCACAGGATTATCACGTACGAGGACGCACGCCCGATCAACCAGCACCCTTATCGCGTGTCGACAAAAGAACGCGAAGCAATACGTACGCAAGTCCGAGAGATGCTTGACGATGGTGTTATCGAACCATCCAACAGCCCGTGGTCGTCTCCGGTCGTCCTTGTCAAAAAGAAAGACGGGACACTACACTTCTGCGTCGACTACCGGAAGCTTAACAACGTGACTAAAAAGGACGTGTACCCGTTGCCGCGTATCGACGACTCTTTGGACAGACTTTGCGATGCCCACTATTTCTCTTCGCTTGATCTGAAAAGCGGCTACTGGCAAATTGAGGTAGATGAGCGAGACCGCGAGAAAACAGCCCTCGTGACTCCAGATGGCCTCTACCAATTTAGAGTGCTCCCTTTTGGCTTGTGTTCGGCGCCGGCAACATTCCAGCGAATGATGGACACTGTCCTCACAGGGCTGAAGTGGCAGACTTGTCTTATGTACCTTGACGATGTGGTGGTCTTTTCTGCAACATTCGTGCAACACCTTCACCGCCTGCGGAGTGTGCTAGAAGCAATCCGATCGGCAGACCTCACACTAAAGCCGGAGAAGTGCCACTTCGGTTATATGGAGCTTAAGTTTCTTGGGCATGTAGCAAGCGCCAGTGGTGTCCGGCCCGATCCAGACAAGCTTGCCGCGGTTGCCGCATTACCAGCTCCCGTCGATAAGAAAGCCGTCCGGCGATTCCTTGGCTTGTGCGCCTACTATCGTAGATTTATTCACGGCTTTTCGCAGATAGCGGAACCCCTGACGCGGCTTACTAGGGATGGCACGCCATTTGTGTGGAATAATGAGCAACAGGCGGCTTTTTGCTGAACTGCGACAGCGCATGCAATCAGCACCCGTTCTCGCTCATTTCGACGATGATGCTGATACAGAGGTGCATACTGACGCCAGCAACATTGGTCTCGGCGCAGTGCTCGTTCAGCATCAACATGGAGTGGAAAGAGTCATTGCCTACGCCAGCCGCTCACTATCTCGTGCTGAGGCGAACTATTCGACTACGGAGAAAGAGTGCCTCGCAGTCGTCTGGGCCATCATCAAGTTTCGCCCCTACCTTTATGGACGCCTCTTCAAAGTAGTGACGGACCACCATGCCCTCTGTTGGCTGGCAAGCATGCGCGACCCTTCAGGACGACTAGCACGGTGGAGCTTGCGGCTGCAGGAATTTAACGTCATCATCGTTTATAAATCTGGCCGTAAGCATGAAGACGCTGACACACTGTCGCGCGCCCCACTTCATCTCGTCAGTCAGGGAGCAAAGGACGACGACGGTTTCCTGGGCGCCATTAGCTCATCGGACTTGAGCACACGGCAGTGAGATGACGTAGAGATCCGACCAATCATGGACCATCTAGAGGGCTGCGACACAGCCATCCCACACCATCTTTCCCGCTCGTTGGCGTCGTTCTGCCTGCGAGACAGCGTGCTGTACAAGAAGAACGCTCGTTCGAACGATCGTGCTTACCTCCTGGTGGTTCCTCGGGACATGCGAGATGACGTCCTCTTCGCTTGCCATGACGAACCCACGTCTGGCCACCTAGGCTACTCACGAACACTTGCAGAGTGAGCGAGAGGTACTATTGGCCCGGACTTTCGGCAAGCGTCAAACAGTACGTTAAAGGTTGTCGTGAATGCCAGCGCCGAAAGCAACCATCTGTTAAGCCGGCTGGCTTACTTCAGCCCATTGAAGCACCTTGCACGCCGTTCGACCAAGTCGGCATGGACATTCTCGGGCCATTTCCCCTCTCTACTGATGACAACAAATGGGTAATCGTCGCGACCGACTACTTAACGCGCTACGCTGAGACGCAGGCAATACCACGAGCTACGGCTTCCGAGGTCGCGCAATTTTTCATGCGCCACATCGTGTTACGTCACGGTGCTTCTTCCAATGTAATAACGGACAGAGGGACAGCATTCACGGCGCAGCTTATGAACGAAGTCTTTGAACCTAAGCAACACCAGACACCGAAA
>JALIZH010028349.1:0-62764 GCA_030522465.1 Rhipicephalus appendiculatus | reverse complement strand
AGAAATTCCGGCGTCGGTGTGGCGTCGGTGTCGTTGGTTGTGAGCGAAATATCATCTTGTCCGTGACCGAAAAAATTGAGAAAGATACAAATAAAATAAATAATAAAAATTTCGGGGTCCGAGGGACGATCGAACCCAGGCCGTCTGCGTGGCAAGCAGGTGTTCTACCACACAAAGCCACGCTTCTGCTTGGAATTACATTTAAAATGACTTCCTCTGCTTGGAAATGCAGTGAAAATAACTTGCTTTACAAACGCACGCGTCCTGTATACAGACTATCTCAGTAATATGACGTGGTACAAGCGTACATTGCCCTCGGGCCTCAGAACATGTGAATATCATAATGACATCGTGGTTCAAAGCCGGCATGATCGTCGGCAGAATTTTCTCTTGGGGGGGGTGCAAAGAAATTGTTGCATCGCGACTGGGAAAGGGGGAGAGCACTGGCATAGCTTGGGTGTGGGGAAGTGCTTGAGTGGCTTGAGGGGGGGGCAAGTGCCCCTTTTGCACCCCCCTGCTGACGCTCGAAAGCCGGCCATTCATTACAAAATGCACACACGTTACTGCGCGTATTAGGGTGCATAGCAAGTTCGAAAATATTTCCCACTCATAATTGCTCGTGCACTAAGTGATTGAAGTACGGACAGGATATTTAAAGGCGAAGCTGAAGGGTCCCCCCAATTTTTGCTCCTATTGTCGGTCGCAGTTTCCCGAGCGTGCTGCTGGAAGCATCCTTATCATATGAGCGCCTTGGCTGCCATCAGTAAAACTGACGGTCACCGCTCTTTTGACATGACGTTTTGACATTTCGGCGCTTCTCGACAAAACGTTCGAAGAATAATTGAAGTAGTCGTGCGCTCGCACTACAAAATGTCTCGTAGTAGACGTTATGATTTGTTTGGGAGAAAAGGCTCTCGTAGTTGTTAAAAAGATAAATAAACTGTATGCAAGCACATTTGAGGCACGAATCCTGAATTTTGAAAATGTCTATTTTAGGTCTTCTCGTAGACTAAAACGTCTCTAGTGTTTGTAGCCGTTTCGAGAAGTCTTTTAGATGTTTTGTGTTTCGTGGAGTAGAGTAAGTGGTGTAACCCCCCCCCCCCCCCTCCCCGATCTTTTTTGGCTTTGCATGTATATTTATAGACGCACACATACAAACGCACGCACTAACATGCATGAAGTGTGGTTGAACCCCCCTTCTCGAAAAAAAATATTCAGGCTACGCTTCTGACCATCTCGCGAATAAATGTACGTGTGCGTTTGTCTGCTGAGCGAAAGCCAGCCGTTGTTGGGTGGACCGTCGGTGCGAGGGGAACGAAAGGTTTATTTCTGTAAAATTTTTATTCCCTTTAGGTCTGTAAAGCTCGTTAAAAGATTAGAATTGAGAAATCGTACTGCGCGCGCGTAGCATTGGATTACTCCAACCGGTGCCTCCCGCAACGACCGCTAGGTGATGCAACGGTCGCTTTGTGATGGCCGAGTAACATCGCTGCCTTGCGAGTGTGTCAACAAAAACTCTTGCGCTGTGCGTTCTCTCATGTAAACCACCGATGTTTCGTCGCTTTTCTTTACGAGGTAAGCAGCCCTGTTTCTCTGGACACCGCTGGGCACTAGCCGTACGTCGCTTGCAGTTTCTCTTGACGAATCCGCCGATCAGAGTACGTTGCCGGGTGGGTCAGTCGGTTGATCGGTCTGCGGGTCTCTTTCATTTGTATTTCAAACATTCGAAGCGTCCTAATAACAGAAACGAACGGCAGAAATGAGAGGTAGAGCATTAGCCGTACTGTCTTGTCCGCTGATTTTATGTGCGTAAACTTTGCGTCCTGTTTCTTTCTGGGTGCAGAAATGCTCCTCGCTCCTGCACTGACCTTTTCATTCAGCCGTGCCGCGCGCAACTATTTTTTTTACGGATGGCCCGACTGCCGAGCACCCTGTTTTTGAGAGCAGAGTAACGAAAAAAAGAAACTCGTAAGGGAGTAGCGGACGCGCCTATCGTGGAAGGGATGCCGCAGTGCTTTCTGATTCTCCATCCGTTCACCACCCCTACTCACGCATTCACTGCAACGCCCTGTGCACAGGCATGTCGCGAGCGCGTCCTCCAAAAAGCTTATTCCCAGGCGTGTCGATCTGGAGGGGTCCTGCGCGCGACGTTTTGGCGCAGTTCCTCAAGTGCTTCTCTCTCCCTTGCTTCTCGCCTGGGCCATCTTATTTTTGCTTGTTTTCCCAGCGGCACGATCGCGTGAGTCATTGAGTCAAAGTCGATACCCGAGAACTTGTAGCCTGCTCGTCATCTCGGCAACACGGTTCGTCTCTCTCTCTTTCGTTCTTTTTTTTTTTTTTTCGCCTTGTGTGATAGAATGGAGCGCAGGAAGTTTCGTTGTTTAGGAATCCCGCGCACACTACACGACAGCCTAGCTGGCGCCGTTCCGAGGTTCTTTTGAGAGAGAAAAAAAAGCTTTTGTTGTGCGACGACGCTCGCGAAAGCTGTAATCGTGTTTCTTGATGAGCTGCTTCGGAGGACGGCTGTATCGACGGAAAACTTCACGAAAAACCATTCACGAAAGGCCATGTCGCTGATCGTCGGGAAGTTAAACGCTATTGCAAAAGCACTGTCACACAGTCGCTTGTACGACAAGAAGCTGGTGGTATCACTCCTTTTTCTGGCCAGCCCCCCGGCTCTTCCGACAGGATATTGCCGATGAATCAATAAGCAATACTCTCCCCAGAAGCGGCAGCAAAACGCTTGTCACATTCTGCTTGAGTACCCGAATGATCAGTGTGCCCTTGAAAAAAAAAAGGTGTGAAATAACAGCCTGCATGAAAAAGCAAATCCTTTATAGAGTGACAATGCGTTTGTGTTGACAGCCGAAAATGAAATAGTTAGTCTTTAGTTTTTGCCGAAGTTTCAGTTGGTGTACAAAAATACACATCTCGGAAGCAGTCTTGTGTAAGTGGTCACAAGTCGCAACCGTATGTTTTGTCGTGAACACCTTTACTCAGAATTTCACAGTGCTTAAGGTTATACGTGGTTGCCTATTGCTATGTCTATGTAACGTGTATCAATGAAAATGTGTCTGTCACATTGCAGTGATGGCCTTGTGAAGGAAATAGTAACATGTGCCAATGGTGGTCAATTATCCTATAATTTAATTCTTGAAATTATGACCATAAATCCATGTGTACGGGTCTCTGTATGAATCATTTTGGCATTCATTATTGTGGCACTGGCGTTCCCGCGAAACATATCGCTTTCATTCATTTCTTGAATGATAGTGACATCTCTTCAAGCAAGACATATGCTGCCAAAGTGTTTTAATAATTTATAGTTATGATAAGAAAAAACAGTTACCTATTTTATGCAGTTCACTTTATTCATAATGCCACTGGATACCTGCATCCTTTGGAGGGTCTATGCAATAAATTTTGGTAGTCCATATCTTGCTCTAGATATAATGTTCCTCCCAACCCACAGGAATGAATTTAAAAAAAAAAAAAACGGAACTTGAATTTGTTGAATGTAAACTGAAACTCTTGATTAAATATTTTGTTCTTCTAAAAAGCAGACATTACTAACCTCGGGTATATTTTCAGAGATCCTCTAGTTTTTCATTGTCACAACCCTATTGCCAAAAGTACAAATCACAACCGCACACCTTTTGTATGTTGAGAAAGTGGCCACACAAATACTTATAAATGTGGGCATTGATGTAAAGCAGTGCATAATCTCAAACTGCTGTTAACAGGCCCTACATTAGTGTGATGTATTGTGGAAATTACCCATGACCATTTCTTTTGCAATGCACAGCCAAATGAAGAGGTTGAAAATGCAAGTTCATTTCGCTTCTTTTAACACTAAAAGTTTTTTACGAAAGTTACTCTAAACTGCGAAAGAAAATAAACTCAAGTACGTGTCAAGCCTACATAACCTAGCAGTAAATAAAATATTGCAGTTTTGTTGACTTTCAGCTAGCAATAAACAGAAAGAGGGGGAAGTTGGCTTGTTATGCACTGCTCTGAAATTCACAGCTAATTTATTATCTCAAGTTTTGAAAAACCCTTATCTCTCTAACCTTTTTTACTTCAGCTATAAAGTTGAACATTGAATTTGTTCGGTTGACATCGTCTAGCACAGGGTTCCACAACCTTTTCAGGCAGATGGCCAAGTTGGATGAAGTCCTCGGGGGTGGGGTTGGAAGTGCTTTGCAGGAAAACAGAAAAAATTCCGTGAATTGACAATAATGCGCAGAACTTGCATAGAAATCGTGTTTATTTTCAGCATGCATGTCACGAGGTTGCGATTTACAAACGTTGGTTACACGAAAAGAAAAATACAAAAACAAAAAAAAGCTCTTTGTGAGTTTTGGTGCTGAACATTCTTTGCCTACTTGCAATTATCTACATCAAGGTTGCTCTCTGAGAGACGCAGAAATTTGTGGAGGTGTTCATCGGTTAGTCAGGAACGCAAGTTTGGTTTGAACTTCATTCTTGAGAAAGTCTGTTCACCGACATATGTACTGCCAAACTGTTATCGTGGCTTCTGTGCGGTGAACGCGACGCAGTCACAAACTTCTGCGAGGCAAACGTAAAACTTCACGGTGTCTTTCGCATCAAATGTGTCTTTGAGCTCATTGTCTGTCTGCAGATCAGCCAGTTCCAACTGGTTTATATTCCCACATTAAAAGGATTGTGAAAAAATCGGGTGCTACTCGAATATCTTTAAAAAATCAGGGACCTAACTTTGGACTCCCTCTTTAAATCCTGTAGTATTTGACAGAATTCTGGGCTAAGCTGTGTGCTCGTATCTCCCACAAAACTTTCGCAGCAAGGGAATTTGCGAAGATTTTACTCACTAGCCTGCTGGTAGAAAAGGTTGTGTTTCAGCTCAAAAGCATTAACGTGTACGAGCGTGCCGGACATGAGTGTCCCTTTTTCTTGGATGAAAGTCCTTCCCTGACCTAGTATTTCTAAAAGGAAATAATTTTTTCCCCTTTTTTGGACATGTGCAAGGAAAAGAAGTGAAGATGTTATCTAGCTAAGTGTGAAGCTGATGGATAATGCTAACTGGAAGCTATCTTTTGTTGTTCCAATTTCACCATGTTGGCCTTCAGATAGGAGGTGACAGGGGGGGGTTATCCTGACCTCCTGCAAGGGGCCTCATAAGACTGCCTCAGGGGCTGCAGGTCGTTGACCCTTGGTCTAGCAGATGTTTTACAAACCTTAGCCATCTGTTCTTGGTGTAGAGCTAGGGTTTGTAAACTTCCTGCTATTATCTTTGTTAAACAGGGCTCAGAGGCTTGTGCGGGAAGGTGGGGTGGGTGAAGTATCTTCAGCAGTTCTTGAAAAAAAATATTCAGTCCTAAGTCGCAATTCTCTTTCTGGCAGTACCTAAATGATCACTTCAAGTTGCTTGAATGGTTGTGTTGCAAGAGCATTTCTGGAATTTACCTGCATTTGCACAGGCGGCATTCAAGCTCCATTATTTTTCAGTTTAGATGCACATCCAAGAACCCAAGGGGTCTAAGTTAAGGTGGAGTTGTTAACACAGTGTGCTTCGTAATCACATTGAGCTTCAAAAGGCGTGCTTCATTCGTGTGACAGATTTAAGCACGTCACCCTAAGTATTTGTCGCAGAGCATGCTACAAAATGTGAATCACTCACCATGAAAAATGCACAAACCAATCCTAAGCCTAGAAACATGAAACGGGAAGTGATGTGGAATGAAGGCGTTTACAACTCTGCAGCGTAGATCCATACAGTGGCTGATCTGTAGTTGGTGACAATCAGGGAATGGACTGATACATCATGGCGGCAGCATAAGATTACCAGTATTCGCATCTCTGTGGCACTTTTACTGAACACCGGCCTCAAAATGTTATCATGGTAACAGGAAAAAAGAACAGTTCATAGGGGGGGGGGGGAGCTGTTATCAATGTTATCTAGTAAACGTTGTGCCCGTGATGTCACTGGTCATATTTTTTTGCCCCAGAAGTTTATATCTAAACATATTCACTTAACACCATTTCAGGACAGCGCATCTCATGTTTTGAGAAAAGTATTTCGGTTCCCCTTTCAGTTTGAGCCCAGGAAGGTTCCCAGCAATATAAATGTTAAAATTTCGTCAATGTTATGATTTCGAATGGTTTTAATTTATGCCTTCAAATTTAGGAAAAATTGTTGACAAAAATTCTGGGCATTTATATGACATTGCCACGTAGTATTTACTGTACTAACTTAACTTGGCAGCTAACACAAATAACTACAGTTCAGTAAGTTGCATAATCTCAGGTGTCTAAATATATTAAACTCATATATGTCAATTGTTCGTGTGAAAACACATTAGCCTATCATACAGAGGAAATTTACAAAGCTGCTGCAGCTGAAATCACAATTTCATTCCTACTGTAAAAATTGGTAAAACTGAATTTCAAAATGTTTTAAATTATTGCTGCGCGCCTCGAAAAGAGTTGCATAATTGTGGCATCTGCTTTTGTTGCTCATAACTTGATGTTGTTTGATTTCCAAATTTTTTAGGAAAATTTACAGGTTTCATAAAATATCTTCTATCTATACACATATCCTTTCCAATGAAATAAACCAGCTTTGCCTTGGTATTGCTGTAGCCCAATGAGTACATAGATTCATTTAACATGTCTGTGCTGAAAAGGCTAAAATTTTGCCCCCCAAGGGGCGAGGTATGGATCGGGTGTCGTTCACAATGCAAATGTCAATATCCATATTGAACCCTTATGTTTGCATGTCATAAACAAGAGATTATGCCAATTTGCAAATTAATATGCTGTAATTCCCATAAAGCCTGCTTATTTCCACTTGATAGACAGTGATAAATTGAAATAGTTGATCTCTCAAGTGCTGCTAGACTGGCAAAATATGGGGCATGATCATGTTCAGAGAGTGTAAAACCTTAGCCGCTCTACTGTCGTTAAATTTTTCTAGTTGGGCATCTGAGTCTTTTAAATTTTTTTTAGTTATAAAAATGAATTTCTACTTAATTAATTAATTTTTTATATTACCCACAGTGCTTAAGTGGCATGACAGTGCACCAGAAGGTAACATGGTGATTTATTGACTTGTCGGTGGGCTCCTAAAGTTTGTGTTCCATGTTATGCCTATGGCTGAATGGCGTTCTGCACCCACTACCATGGCTTTGAGTGGTACTGGCGGGTGCGTTGAGAATTAGATATGATACCAGTACATAAGAAGGCAGATAGCTGTAGCAGATATCTGTACCAGATAGCTGTAGCAGATAGCTGTAGCAGATAGCTGGAGCAGATAGCTGGAGCAGATAGCTGGAGCAGATAGCTGGAGCAGATACTGCAGCTCAGTTGGTGGGGTCTCATGCGCATGATACAGATGTGGGCTTGACTCTTCACAGTGGCATCTCGCTTTTCTGACCACTTGCATTCTCCTCTCGTTGTTATTTTTGCATTTTCAGTTTAAAGTAGTGGTCAGTTTTTACCATGGTTTCCTTAGCTTCATTGTCAATTGGCTCGTTTTGGTCTCCGCATATTATTTGGAGCTATGAAAAAGCTCGGCTTCTCTGCATTTTCTTGCACTAGCACTGTGCCAAGTGCGATAGTTCTAAGTTTGTACGGGACTTGTGCATAGAAACGCATGCTCCCGATAAGCCAAGCCTGACAGCCAGCGGCGCGTAGCAGGAAGGAGCATTGTCAAGGCCATCTGTGCATGGGAGAAGAAAAGACAAAAAGAAAAATTGTAAACGGTGGAGGAAAGGGAGGCGCTTCCTGACAAGCGATTGACATGCGTTATATAATGCCACTGAGCAACCCAAATGCCGCCCCAGCCCTTATCACCCGTGCAAGGGTAGCTTTATCTCGGCGATGACAGACTGAACGGCTGCCTAGTTTGACTCACTACACGCGTGTCTTTGGCTCTGGGAGCAACCGCTTTCACCATGGATGTGCTGAGATACAGTCTGATGGCTAGGATGGCGCTCATGTGTGTGAGTACCCAAATTGTTGTCACTGACTGAACTTCCTCTTGCGTGTATTCCTAAGGAAGAAAGTTACTTGGCAAGAACATTGATTCAGGCTAGCTGTGTAAACTGCACATCCGAGTCTCAATTGTCAGTTGCTGAAATGAATTCATTCATCGGTTGACCAATTGAAGGCATTCTCTGAAGCAGACCTTCAATTAATTTTTTTTTTTTGCAAAGAGGTACAACTGGCAGGTGGCTGTCACCATGTGTGGCTAAGCTGTAACAGTTTGTATGGGGTTGTGATACGATATTGCCAAAGTTTCATTCTCACTTTGTTCTATCTTTCTGCAACTATATTCTATGGGCAGTACACAATAAGCGTTAGTTAAAGGACATCACTTTGTCTCTCCCTTCATGTCCTGTCCTTTCATGCTGTTCAGACTATAAGAAAGAAGAGAAGAAAGTTGTTTTCCTCAGCTGACACATTCTATGTAGCACACAAAAAAAAAAAAAACACTCAGAGGGAGAGGGGCAGGCAGAGTAGAATGCTAGATGAGAGAAAAAGGCAGAATATGCTAGCAATATAATTATATGTAACCGAGAATATAATGGACAGTTCAAGATGGTTCGGCTATTTCATGCAGTGCCCTGTCCTCTCTGCATTCTTGTCCCTTTTATTTGTTTCATAGGTATTAGTGCACCAGCTAGAATGCGTAGTCATGTAGTACAAAAAAAATGTAGCACAAAAAAAAAAAGGCAAAAAAAAAAAAAACACTCAGAGGGAGAGGGGCAGGCAGAGTAGAATGCTAGATGAGAGAAAAAGGCAGAATATGCTAGCAATATAATTATATGTAACCGAGAATATAATGGACAGTTCAAGATGGTTCGGCTATTTCATGCAGTGCCCTGTCCTCTCTGCATTCTTGTCCCTTTTATTTGTTTCATAGGTATCAGTGCACCAGCTAGAATGCGTAGTCTTCACATTTTAGACTGGACAAACCTCAAACTAGGCGCTTTGTTCAGGTTGGTTAATATTCAGGATTTGCGGGCGATGCAGTGAATAAGTGATTTACAGAAGCTGCATGAAGCTCCGGTTTGCACTCTTGTTGCAGGATTTTAAACATTTAGCACTTCTGTGTATTCTCTTCAATTTAATTTTTTGTTTCATTTTTTCTGTCTCTTTTATTTTTGCATTGCTTTGAAATTACGAATTGACAAGGTATGCAAGTTTTCATTTACAGCTAATATTGCCAGGAATCATTGTGCAGTCCACCTCTGAACATTTTTAAGGGTCAGGCACATTATTGGTTCAAAAGTGAGAATTTGTAAAAATAATCTTTAAAGGAGGGCCTACACAATAGTAAACTGCTTTTTTGTTAGCTTACATGTGTGTTAAGGAAAGGGCCAAGCCCTCTAAACTTTATAATCTATACCTATAAGTGTTGTTTTAAACTATTTATTATATTAAATGCGAAACATTTCTTGGCGAACCAAAGGCACATTAAGCGTTTCTATGTATGTATCTATCTAGCCGCCTACGTCTCAGTGCTCTCGTGATCGCCTTCTTAACTTTGGCGACCAAAATTGGTATGGGAGGGTAAGAGGGTTGGATGAACATGAATGTCTGGTTATGACGTGGGTAACGTGAAAATCCTGGCGTGTACATCATTAAACCCGCTTCTCCAGTCACGTGTAGCATATACCAGTATACCACGGACCGCGGTGATTAACAGTTTGCATCTACCCAGGAACAGCAAGGACAGACATTCAAAATTTAAATGCGAGAGTGTTAAGAAACACCGACATCGTCAGTGTTGTCCTGACAAATGTAAAGAATAAAAATCAGGATCCCAGCAGGAATCAAACCCAAGCGTTCTGCGTGGCAATTCTACCACAGAGCCACGCCAGGTCTCAAAACAGCCTTGGGAAAAGACCCTATGCAGGCATAATGTTGGTGGAACGTCAATTGTGGTTGCAGTGCTGGCTATCTAATTTTACAAGAAATCAATAAACTATACATATGTACTCCTATGATACAGGTATCATGTTGGGATGGCGTCAATTGTGGTTCCAGTGATGGCTCCATTTTAATAGCAGTCTAATAAACATTAAATTTGCATTCCTGTGATTCAGCAAGCTATATAAAAGCGTTTCTCGACCCTGGAGGAATAAGCAAACGAAAGTTACGTATGATATTCACATCATTGCACCGCAAAGTGCGCTTCGTTTCGATAATACTAACGTCTGTGCCATAATACTAACATAAGTGGTGGCATTGTGTCAGACCATAAGTTACCATTTAATTGTTAGTTTTACCAGTGTAGCCGACGTTCCTGGTTAGCCTACGATGTGCACACAACTTCTACGCTTACAAAAACACGTCGATGCACCTCTCAATGCGTGGCTCAAAGCCAAAAAATGCAGCATAGACAATTACTCGCCAACTACATTGCATGAAACCGATTTCGACAAAACGTGGGATCTGCCGCATTTTTTTGTTTGTAAGGGCTATTTTTAGCGTCTAGTAGGGGATTGCTTCATCACGTCATTATGCAGAGACTTGCTTCATTCGTGGGGTGATATTGCGATGCAATGCCTTATGCTTAATGCTATGCTGGTCTTATCATCCAGCATTTGCGGCCGGCCGATCGCATTGATAATGCGAGCCGATCGTCGCTCAGACCACTGGCCAAGTGCAGACAGCACTGGCATTGAAAAAAGTATTGCCCCGTGATAGCACTCCCTCAATCACTGCTGCTGCCCCATGTGAGCATAGCCAGAAGAAATGCACACGGTACGAATAAAATAAATTTTATGATTGCATTTTACGACCAAGTTTGCCATCTGTTATAGTGTCACTGGTGGCATGTCCAGCCTTACGATGCCAGTGCTATAGTAAAGCACTTAATAAGTTTATATTGGTTAATTATTCTCTGAGAACTGTGTTGTTTGTAATGGCACATTCAGTGTTAAAAAAGAAAAAGGAGCAACAAAGTATTTCTGAATTTCACTCCAAAGGCCAATGTATTCAATGTGCCACCTGTACTTTCTTTTACGCGTTTTGTGGCTTGCAAAGAGTCTTGTTTTGGTAATATTGCTAGTAAGCAGTGTCTTGGCTTAGCGATAGTCTGGCAAGAGTGGCGTTTTCATATTGTAAAGGTGTGCCTTACTGATACAAGTGAAACCATTTTTCTCCTGGATGCCCCTTTGACATATCCGCTGTGCGGGAGTACACGTGCACTGAACTGATAGTGCAGCTCGTACAGTCCACTCGCCCTCAAGTGCAACATTTGTTTATTTACCTTAGTGTATGGGTGACACATTGGCAGAAACACTGATTAGATTAGCCAGCTACGCTTCTCTTGTCGGACCAAAAAGCACGGCCTCGCGTTCTACGTGTTGTCATTGTTGCCTCTTAACGTGATGATGCTGGCTCTCGTACGTGTACGTTTTTTTTTCTTTCATCTCAGTAATGCATTGTTCAAAGTCAGTGAACCTGTTATAAAATTGAATGTTGGGTGAGGTGGGTATGTTGCCTGGTCAAAAAAACAACAGGGCAATCAACAATACGGGGAACAAATGCCGTGTTTTGATAAAAAGTCGTTGAACTAAATGTCGCTGGCGCTAAAGTTTCCATGAAGAGACTGTTCTTCATCAATGCAGCATAAACATTTCCTTAGCAGTGTACTTTTAGTGCACCTAGGTCCCCCCCTCACCCTCAGTGAGGGAGGGTTTGACCAGTTGCTATCTCAAAGGGGAATGGTGGAAGGGAGTGAGCTAGGTGTACAGCACTCATGGATTGAAGCGCGGCATCGTTTTTTTTGTCTTTTCAATATAGCGACTGCTGTGAGTAATTGCTCGTGATAACTGCATCTTGTCACTGCAATTCTGGCCACTAAAGGTAATGTTGGCTCTGATGTTAGTGTTTGAGTCAATTATATTGATATGATGCAAACTGTAGATGCTGGAAGTGAAAGTATGTGCATTACTTAGCCCTAAATTGTCGTGTTTCACACCATGAGTACTGTGCGTAAAAATTGCTGATAAGGCAAGCAGATGCTGTCCTAAAGAAGCAGTCTTTTCTTTCTTTGACTCTGACATTCCTTTCCCAAGGACTTTTCATCGCTTCAATCTTGCGTCTTCTCGTGAAAATTTGTTTTGCTTGGCTGCCATATTTCAGTGTCTTTCGTCTGTTTTTTGTTATTC
Source organism: Rhipicephalus appendiculatus (assembly GCA_030522465.1). Lineage (NCBI taxonomy): Eukaryota > Metazoa > Arthropoda > Arachnida > Ixodida > Ixodidae > Rhipicephalus > Rhipicephalus appendiculatus. Next base: position 50,600 of record JALIZH010028349.1, on the reverse strand, counting down.
TGTCATGCGTCACTTTTTGTTATTTCCTCCACAGTGTGTTGGAGAAGATACAGTAAATGGGGGGGGCAAAATATGGTTGGCTGCTAAGATTCACACATGACGAATATATGTGACGTGACTCACTGTTGACCATATTGAAACTTGCAGGATTCGAACCCTTAAGAGATGAGAGAAATAACGAGACTGTAAGTTCATTTTTTTCACACCACTAATCTTGATGATAAGCTAAGACTCTTTTTAGCTTGTTACTACATTGTCAGAAACAGTATGAAGGCATCCCACCATGCGCAAACCGGCAATATCAAGCCTGCTTACACACTTATAAACTTGCGGGTGCACTTCTGCTTTGAAATTAACTTTTACAATCTAACTATAACTAGAACATTTGTGTAGAAGTGTTAAATTGCAACTCCAGTTTCAGGTTTTATTGAAAATATGTTTTAGGCAGTCATTTGCATAAAGCGTACACGAGCAGCTCAGATAATACAGCAGATTCAACGCTGCAGAGTTACCTCCAGCCATCAAGTTCAGGCAAGCACTATTCTATAGTTGCTAGTTAATCTCATTTAGGGCTGGAGCAAATAGACGAAGTTGTAAGAGAGTATTCATTCAAAAGAGAATGGTTTTACACACTGTCACACTCACAGAAAAAAAAAAAGAAAAAGCAATCCTTGACCGAACACATTATTTTGTGTGACAGTCAAATGCAGGGCATTTCCAAAATCAAAGCTGTCCTTTTCCTCTCTGCCGTGTCATGTGAAAAATGTCAGTGTTTGCTGTTTTCACTTTGTTTTTATAATTTGTTTTAGATCAGAATCAGCTGATTTATGTCAATAAAAGGATGCTAATTGCAAGATATATATGTACAGAAGAATATCGCATAGTTATAAACTGAATTAGGACCTCAGAGATTTAAAAAAAATGTTTTTGCTATAGAATTCTTACATAATTGCGCTTTTTGGGCATAAGACCCATCCTGCTTGGACTTTATCAGCAGTATGGCGTACTGCGTAACTAGTATATACAAATATCAAAATAAGTCAGCAATGTTTCTTGCTAAGCATTTTATCTGTCATTTGTAGGCATAACATAATGACGCAGTTGTATGCAAATAATTTTGTACGGACTTTTACTCATTCACTTGGGAATGTAGTGGGATGCATGGCGAAAAATGCGAAAGCAGTGCGAAATATATAGGTAATAAAAAACAGCATTGCAATCAATTAATTACCAAAGAAAGCAAAGCAGTTGAGTTGAAATATAGAAGTACTGGTCACCTCAAAAAAGCAAATGAGGTAAGGCAAGTAGAAAGGATGAAAGTAAACTTGAGATAATAAGAGCAAGTACTTTAGAGGTTCTTTTATATGAGTAAAAGTCAGTTGGTCATCTGAATAGGTAGTTGTTTGTTAACATGCTTGTTTAGTTCTGTGTGGAAGATAATGCCAGTGAAATAAAAAAAGACCTTATGAGTCAGTTGTTATGACTGTGCACAATACAAAATCACTCTGAGATTTTGATGAAGTCTGACATCTGAAGAGCCCAAGAGTAATGGTGGCAAGCCGGATGTTTGAAGTATGAAAGAATAATGGCAGGTTATCGCTTGATCAGCAAGATATTTGAAGCCATTTCAATTAAGGCTCTGGACAGTTCAGGCTGACTTGCTGGGCACATAGTGGTAGAGTGAGAGGAGGCAAGAGACATACCAGTAGGGAAGTGTTGATTAAGGACTCTGCTAGAAAGGGAGGTATAATGACATAGGAGATATAATTATCACGACTACCAATTTGTTTGACCTGTAGTACCATCGGTACCACAGGGCAAACGGCTCTGGCTGGTTCTAGAGAACGTGCAGCACATCAAAGCTCTTGCGGCATGTAACAGAATTATCATTTGAAAGCTACAAATTGATTTCATTGGTTAAGTAGGAGTGTTAATTGTAAGTTGTGTAATAACACCTTGTTGGGGCTTGGTGGAGTAGGTGGGCAAAGTTGGCAAAAACAAGTCTACTAAAAATTCTGGGGCATTTACCCGCCTTTACCCACTGTGGTAGCATAGAGGACAGGGTGTTGCACTGCTAAGCTGGAGGATGTAGGTTCGATTCCTGGTGCCATGTCCGCAGTATTTTCATGGGGATCAAATGTAAAGGCAACCTTGTACTTACATTTAGGTACAAGTTGAAGAACCCCAGGTAGTCAAAATTAGTCCGGATTCTCTCTTTATGGCATGCCTCGTACTTGTACTGTGCTTTTGGCTCGTAAAACCTCCGAGGTTAATTGATTTTTTTAATAATCCCGAGCCTTTCTCTTTTTCATCGTCATCGCCCTTCTATTTAGCTCGCATTTAAGTGTCTCTCAATAATGTTTGATAGCCCTTTATTTGGCCACTGAGTGCGATCAAACCTTTCGGAAGTGAAGCTACATTATGCCTCTGTGGCGCTCGAAGGGTGACATGACATGGTGCTGTGGCTGCCCCCCACCCCATTGCCCTCCTTTGTGTGGTGGTGCAGGCCCCTGAGGCACCCGGCATGAAGCGCAAGAAGAGCCCGCAGCCGGGCCACCGGGTGCTGGTGCCCACTGCCGACAGCCCCGGGCCCCTGTCGCCCCTGCAGCACGGCCCACCACCGATGCGTGCGCGGGGCTCCTCTGCGGGCTCCCTTGACGACGACATGGTGGCTGACAACACAACGCTGGTACGTGGGGTGGGCCTCCTTCCGGGAGACATTCTTCCTATTTTGCATGTGCTTTTCTAGAAAACTAGAAAACTTCACTGAACGCTTGATCAACTAATTTGGTGGCATAGTTGCTGTGGGTCATGCAACAGCGAAGGGTTAGCTTAACATGCTGGGTGTTGTCATTCACGCATGGATTCATCATGAGTGTCGTGTCTATATGTTTCTTCACATTTATGTCATAGCTAATACAAATAACGTCCTATATACTTTCCTTTGTTTGGTTGTCCTCATTAACGTTGTGCCTTATAAAAAAAATGAGCCCTCAAATTCCCCTTCTTGCATTTATCCTTAATATAGTAATACTACAAGCAAACCGTGCTTGTACTTGCTTTTTGCAATGAGTAGTAACTGCGCCACCTATTTCTTAGGGCAAATAGCCTTTACAGGAGAGCTACCTTTAGGGTAGCAAAATAAAGTATACTATTTGTTCATTTTCTGGCCTGCACCTACTTGGGCAGGTCAGAAATTGACTGTTTCGAAGTCTTTTTTTTTTGTTGCTTTTTGTTGCTTTTATGTTGTCCTGCACAGGTCAAGACGTGCTATTCGCAGTGCTGGCTTAGGAGCTATCACGTTGCACTGATATCGAGCGGTCATGGGATTGGTTCTTAACCACAGTAGCTGCAGTTCACTATGGGCGAAATTCAAAAACACTCGTTTACTTATCTATAGGGTGCACGTTAAAGAACCACTGGGGGGTCAGAATTATTCCAGAGTCCTTCCCTATGGCGCACTTCACAATTGTAGCTTGTTGTTGGAAACCAAAACCCCAAAGTTTAGTTTGAATTTTTAACTAGAATGTGCTCTGTGCAAGAATCTTACAATGTGATAATGCATAATACATACAGTAAGCTTGTGAATGGCTCGTTGCTGCAATCAGCCTATTCAATAACGCATAAGCAGTACCCCGGTGTCTTGTGGCAGAGCTGACATTGGGCACATTGTTCGGGCTAGCTGTCGCATTGCATTGCTGCCGGAGTGGGAGAACAGGACAAATGAGTATGGTGTGAAGTAATAAAGGAGTGCTAGTGCTTAATTAACAACCAATTCGAGGTTCGCTTCAGTGTGTGGTAAATAAGCGTTAAGATTTTGTGTGGCACAGTAGGCATAGAGATTTGTTTAGGGAAATAGGGGCGTGTTCTTAATCAGTTTAGTTTAGCATTGTTAAGGGCAAGATTAGATCTTCCTGTTTGGTTGCATAGTAAGTATACTGAACCATTTCGACCCATATAGCTTAAGAATAAAAGAGTGCAAATCGTGTAAAATGATATTTAGCATCAAGTATTGTGACTCAGTTGTGTTTTCAATGCCTAGAACACCAAAATTTAAGTTAATTTTCATAGATTAGTTTAGATTAGCTCAGGTCAGTTTGATTTAATATGGTAAGGGAGAACATTGAATTACTGAAAAAAAATAAAAAGGGACAGAAGTGTGCTTTGCTCTGCATTCGCATCATGTCACCGCGCGGCCGAGTCTGGTTGTTAGCAGTGCACTCAAGTTGTTTCCTCATGTTGTTCTGGCTATGTCTTGAGGAGATGGTAACGTCCAACGCTTTAATTTCTGGCGCAAGCGTGCATCACTCCCCAAATTCTTGTCTGGCGCGCCTTGTCTCTCTTCTTCTAGCCAGTGGTCCGCTCTCGCCACCTCCGTCGAGAGCTTTGAAGGCAAGCTGGGCCTGAAGCCGGCAGAGTCGTTCTTGGCATTGGACAGATGGTAGGCTGTGCGTGCGAATGGGTAGCGAGCAACGTTTTTATTTTTTTTTTTCCCAGTACTTAACACGTAGCAACAGCAGGCACTTGGGGCATGCCTACATTTTTCATTTGCTTGACCTTTCTTTGTTATATCTTCTTTCTTTGCTTCTAGATTGAGCACAGCATTTCTTGCCGTATTCGGCTTTAGTTTGACGCCTTTTTTTTTTTTTTCCGGCACAGCTGCAGTGCAAATGGCAATAGTTGCATGAACGAGATTGTTTCCGAAGTAACCTTTCAAATGCACCAAAGAATGCAGGTCATAAAGGAACGACATGGGCACAATGCTCATTCCTTTTTGTCCCATGCTCTTTTAACCATGAGAAAAGTTACTGTGGGTTAACAGCGCTCCTGAGCGTATGATCTTTCGAGTTGTTCACGATGTCACGGCGTTGTAGGAGCATGCTTCTCGGGCTTAGTTTCTTAGTTGTATTAGTATTTACTTGCGAGTAGCTCTTTACTTCTTTAACTTTAGTCTAGAATGAGCAGGGTTAAATAATAGGAAAGTGTTGAGTACTGCTTTCTGTACTCGGCATTCCACACAAGAATAACGAAGGATGTAGGAAACCACTGCTAATTGAGTGGGTGTTACACCATGTTTCTATGCATAACTTAACGGCTTTGTCAATGCAAATATGAGTGGACGTCATCTGCAGCAGGTTGCCATTCGACGTCAGTTGCAATGTGAGCAAGCAATGGTGCAATCCATCATGGCTGCAGTGGATACCCGGTTTGTGCCAAGTGTATGGCTGGTTGCTCCAGCGTTCCGTTACAGCGGAATTGAAAAACTGTTTACTTAGTGCAGCGGCTGGACAACATCCAAACAGGTTTAGTGTTGACGAAAGGGATACGTACCGTATTTACACGATTGTAAGTCGACTCGAATGTAGGTCGACCCCCCTAATATCGCACGGCAAAATAAGAAAAAAGAGCTCGAGCACATTTCATAAAAGAATTTATTCACGATGTCTCCGAAGGAAACAAGGTCGAATTCTGGTCTGCCAAGGTGGCTTCACGGCAGTGCTTGAAAGCTGTGCAGGAAAAGCTAGCTTCGCGGCAATACGCGGGGATCATTTTCAGAGACTTTACAACTGAAACTAGTTTTCGATTCTAGGTCGACCCCCCCAACTTCGGATTTCAAATTAAGACAAAATGGGTCGACCTGCAATCGTGTAAATACGGTACACTGCCCAAAAACATGGTATGAGCACACCGAGGTAACCAGGAAATGCTTCCTCTATAAAGAATTTGAATCTAAAATGAACCAGCAATTTGGCAGTTAGCCTATAGCTCTTCAGCAGTAAAATAGAAGAGGGACTGAGATCTCCTGAAGTGATAGGAGGAGCATGCGACTCCATTTAGAGAGAGACTATTGGCTGCCCAAGTGCATTTGTATGAATAATACTTAGGCTCTGATGTCAATAAGAACATTTCCAACGGATCAATATGCTCGTTTTCATCATAAGCAGGCAATGCTATGGAGACTTGAGGAGCTTCTACTTGATTGTTTGTATTTGTCCATGAGGATCCTTGAAAATTCTGGAATTAGCAAAAAAAAAAAAAAATTCAGGGACCCTTGAAACTCTTAGGAAGTGAATGCGCTCTTTGAATTCCTTGAAAATCGGTGTTTGCCTGCCCACGTGCAATCGAGTGTGGTCAGGAGTTGGTGGGGCACAGCTAAAAAAGCGGTGAGAAGCAGAAAGTGTGGCGATAAGGTAATCTGCGATGATGTCATTTTAGGCCAATCAGGGTAAGCCATAGCAACCCTCTTGAGAAATCAGAACTGAGACGATGGCAAATTCGAAAGGGCACTTGGCTTATTGGTAAGCAAGAACTGGACAAGGTAAAGCTTGCCGAGTGCCAAGTGGCATTCAACATCATGCCATCAACATGTCTTTGCTGGCGTTCCTCTTGAATCATAGCCCTGGAAGGAGTACGGCTGTCTTTGCTTTAAGATATTTTTTTATTTTTAATCAACTTACCTGTGATGGTTTAAAGAACATAGGTGGGCTGCCAAATTTCCAAATTACAAAAGAGATGAAGCTTTTAGTGCGGCAGGCAAGGCACCGATACGGCAGGTGTTTCGAGGAATGCAAAAAGGAGGAAGGAAATGCTATAAAAAAAAAAAAATAACAAGAGGAGTATGCACATTTTAGAGTTTCAAATACTAGAAGAAGGAAGGTCTAAACTGCAGAAAACATTGAACTGTTTGAGTGAATCGGGCAACCTGCAAAGATGCTGAAGTTAAAAATGGCATAACTCTATTAGCTAAGGCAGACAGTTTCTGAAGGACAACCAGAGATAAGGAGGCATAGATAGTGGCTGTAGAGAAAAATCGAAGCTATGGAGATGGAAAGCTGAGGATTCATAAAATACTTCTAAAGTGCTCGAATAGAGTCTACTTCCTCTTGAATTTTGTCCTTCTGAATCTTTGAAATCTTTGAACTTAGCATTGATTGCATTGAATCTTTAATCAAATGTTTTGCACAAACCCTGTTGCGACCAAGAATTAGTGCCTGGTGCAAACAAAAAAATCTCTTGGCAGTTATTGTGTAAGTTGACACAGCACGAGATCTAATACTTTGATGTCTCAAAAATGTGACTATTTACTGCACAGTTGACATTTAAAGTTCGAACTACGAAAATGACCGGTGTTACACATACCTGCAACAAGCAGGCACAGCACACATCTTGCAGTTACAGCAAAAACATAGTGCGTATTGTGAAGTTGTTGAGCGAAAAAAACAGCACAGGTAGAAAACGTTGTGCACTGTACAGATGCTCACTTTCGACTGAAGTTTTATTGAAAAGTTTCCAAGGAAGCATAGTGGGCATCTATGTGACGTTATAAACAATGCTCACAAATAAAAAACGTTTCTGGGATACATCAGCGCAACTGACTGTACACTCGCGCACGTCTGATAGTCCTGTTCACAACATTTTCTATCTGTGCTATTTTTTTTCACTCGGTGACTTTGCAGTGATGCACCAAATGGCCCAACAATCAAGGCTTCTGAACCGTAGTACATATGTTGCATACTGGAAGGAATAAGGTATACCATTAATGCACTATTTCATGTAACATTGCATTAGAGTTTGGAGTTGGCATTTTGCCATTGGCTCATAAATGGTGTTCAATCACCATTTATGAGCCTTAGCTGCAGTGCACGAAGTATAGTTGTTTTGCAGAAATGCACCACAAAACTCGCAGAGGGGGATTTCTGCAATGGTACTACTTGCCTAGCCTCCATAGTGTTGCCTACTAATTGTGAAATGGACTGCACATTTATTTGTATCGTTTGCTGCAGGACACTTTGTAGCTGTGATAGAATGGCAGCGCAACAAACACAATGTCTGGGGTTAGCAGTTCAGTTTGGTGGTGAGCTAGTTTTATGTTGCACTGCATGAATTGCTTGGCAGCACATCATGTCAAAGAACAATGAGGGCTTGACATTGCTGTGCCGCTTTCTGCTATTAAGCCGTGCGCTCCATGTCAATTTGTGAAGCGTGCTCATTAATCCAGTGTCACAGACAATTAAGATTGGACAAATGTCGGGGGAACAGGAAGGTGGGAAAGCTGGGACTGAGGTCAATGAATCGATTCCGCAGCTAATTTGCACTCTTGCACTACGTAAGCTGTTACTGCATAGCAGCGTTGACTACTGAACATAGAAGGCATGATCATTTCTGGAGCTCTCCAGGGCATTGGAAGCTGTGCTGGGTTGCATTTGTTCGAACATTGTTGTACACATTTGCATATGCACATATTCTTTTTTCATTTCCACAGTTTGAAACGTAATTGAAAATGTCAGTTGACAGAGGTAGTTAAGCAGAAATGCCTGAGTGCGCCAAAAGAAAATGCAGCATTGAATGTGAAACAGTCTGAGTATAAACTTTCTTTAATTTAAACGTTAGGATAAAGGTTTTTTTTATATTGCTGCAGCATGCTGCCCTTAGAGGTCCACCTGGCCTACACTAAAGCCATCCAAATGTTTAGAGTTTGTTTTCAAAAGGGGGCTGTTAAAATAAGCTAGCCCAGAGCCGTCAAAGTCCCTTGGTTCTCACATAGCCTGGCTTTCGGGGAATGATTGACAGAACAGCTGGGGATGCCTCGTAGTTGGTCACTGCTAGAACTAGCAACAAAAATGTGGAGCGTTTAGTAGCGGGTTAGTGGCTGCAAGTGTGTGGTTGGCGTTTTGCCATTGCTCTTACATGCATTATGGAATCGCGACAGATTTATTTGGTAAGCTTCAATAATATCTTCAGAGTTGCACTTTGTTTTCATGTTTTAAGCTAGCCTTTAAACCTCAGGTTAGTAAGGAGTTGAGTTGGATCTCGAAGCTTGTAATTTTGTGAAAGTATCTGACCCATGGACATTAGTTTGTTAGCTGGACATCTTTCATCCTTAAGGTGCAGCATAGTTTCAACGCTTTGATTACATTGGACACATTTTTGTTTGACATCAGATCATTGGACCCTGCTTGATTTGGTTGCGTTAGAGCATGTGTATGTGTCTGTGGAAGAAAAAGCAAGAATTTAAAATAAACTTCACTGGTCACCATCATATTACCTGTCATTGATATGTTTTATTTACTGTGTCACAGATACAAGTGACAATTCAATGCCTATTATGTATTTCACAGGCGTGACTGACCGAGTTTAGCCTGGTGCAGGATTTTTTAAGCATCCTTTAAATAAAAGCTAGGTGAAACAATGGATCAGTTTAGACTTATTCATTGTTTAAATTATTCTTTGAGCATTTTATTGTCATTATTTACAACATTATACATTCTTTATTAAAAGAAAAAGGGAACGTCAAAGTTTCGTTTTTCAACTTCCCACTGAAGTCTCTGCATGTGTTGGGGTGTCATGTCATGGGTGTTAAAGTGTTTCTTTTTTAACGCGATAGCTTTAAAGAGCTCATTTGGCAGAAATTCTGGCGTCGGCGTCAGCATCGTTGGTTGTGAGCAAAAAATGATCATCTTGTCCGTGACCGAAAAATCGAGATAGATGCAAATAAAATAAATAATAAAAATTTCCGGGTCCGAGTGAGGATCGAACCCAGGCCGTCTGCGTGGCAAGCAGGTGTTCTACCACACAGCCATGCCTCTGCTTGGAAATACAGTGAAAATAACTTCCTCTGCTTGGAAATGCAGTGAAAATAACTTTAATGCTTCGCAAACGCAAGCGTCCTTTATATAGGCGTCGCAATATAACATGTAATATCGCAGTAATATTGTGTGGCACAAGCGTACATTGCCACCGGGCATCAGAACATGTGACTATCATAACGATTTCGTAGTTTAAAGCCGGCCACCCATTACAAAAGGCACACACCTTACTGCGCGTATTCCCTTAACCCTTTCAGACGCCACCTATGAAGAATTGTCTGTAAATGGGTCAAAACAGTACGTTATTTCAAGGCACTCAATATACTATTGCAACAAAAATAATGTCATAATATGCTTATTTATGTGTGTTATAGTAACTTATTCTAATTAAGTTGTAATTAAATATCTGTTTATCCTGAAGTCATTCATGCTCTATTTTGGCATTAATAGAATGAAATCTCGGGCTAGAAATATAGTACAAATTCGTTTTTCGTTATGTCCATTTAGAGCAAAGAAAAAGTATACTTTTAACATGGCTCGCAGGACGCGGCTCATCGAACGACTCGTCGAACGGGGTAGTGCTTTCAGCAATGTGATCATACGCAACAGTATGCTGCGAAATAAAGTTAAATGAAGACAAATTATTATGCAGGAGGTTCAATATATCCGAAGCTCAATGTATCTCGCTCTCTCTTAGCCCCTAGTTGATACAAGGAGCAAAAATAAGTCATGTACACAATTGTGTACATAGCGTCTCAAAGGGTTAACACCACGTAGTGGGTGCATAGCAAGTATGCACTAAGTGGTTGAAGTACGCTCTCGGGACAGGATATCGCTATCGCGTTCAACTCTTAAAGGCGAAGATTAAGGGTCCCCCAATTTTTTTTATGCATTTTGGCCTCATTGGCTTAACAAAATTTCCCGAAACTTTGGCAGGTTATGTCTTTGGTTCCCTTAAAGGACACTGTACTACATTTTTATTTATTAAAAAGTGACATAGGCCCTCTGGCATCGCCAGAAAGATTTTTCTTTTTTGGGGGGGAGGTGCGACTCCCATTAATGTATGTTTGTGTGCGCACACGCATATAGACTTATACAAAATGTAAAATATTTGAGAGGGGGAAGTGAAGATGATGAGATGCCGAGCAGTTCAGTCTAGTACTTGATGAGGAACATGGCTTGCTGAAAATGGCTCAGAGCAAGGGGGGGTGGGGCGGGGCAGTGCCACAAAGTTTGCTGCACTGTGTTCCTGCTATGTCGTAGATTTTGAGATTGCCTGCTTAAGGCTAGTTCAGTCATTATCAGCTTAGAGGGACTGTGTCTTTTGATTTCAGAAGGTAAGCTACATGCAACCTAACATGCTATCTCTCAAAAACATTGTTTCGTGAAATTGGCCCAAATCACTAAGAATAGCAGGACAATTGTGATTACTGTATGGGAATGTAGTTGCATCATATCACTTGCATCTATGGCATGATTGGCAAAAAGAATTTACTTTAATGTGTCCTATTTATAATCAAACCTTTATGACAATCCAAGTAGCCCACCAATGCATTTTCATTGAGCTCTATATTGGTTTTTGTTTTGACTTAGATATTGGTTTTTGTTTTGACTTGGTGTTTCCTTACAGACTCAAAGCCACATTGAAAAGCAATGGGGGGGGGGGGGGGCTCAGCTTTGTTTTTGTTACATTCCACCCCACCCCTTCCCCCCAACTTTTCCTCACACGTTTGGAATGGTATTTAATGCTTACCATATTCTCCTAGTCGCACTCACGTAATATAGAATCTGCCTTGCATTCAGGCCACCATTGAGCATGTGTTGTATGCTTTGGATAGCTTTAGTCTCGTTAATGAGGCTGTCGAGAGTTCAAGCACAACATTTCGTTTGCAGGTGCATTGCCTCCATCAGTTCTGACATGTATGACTTGACATGTAGAGACAGCTTGTTTATTTTTGTCTTCTCTTCGGGGAACGATGCCTCAACTAAAATCATAAAGCCTAAGCTAGAACGGTCTTCATTCCCTTCTCTTCCTCTCTCTCTCTTGCGCTCATGCAAGTTTATGTGGTTGCTACGATTCTTTTGTGAAGTGAAAATTTGTGACAAGTGCATAGCTTGCAGTTGCAATTTTGATTCCGCTTGCTGTGTCAGTTTCGGAGACAGTGGATCAAGTAAGCAGAAGCCGGTGCAACAAACGTCTCAAGCTGCATTGTTCTACAGAAACTCTGCCATATTATGGTTATGTTTTTGCTAAGAGTGGCCAAGGGGCTTACGTTATAACACATGTACCATACGGTACACGGTTGGTGAGAAAACATGCAGTCAGGTATCCTGAGCGTCAGTGATATAGATTCCTCAGATGTGTTGTAACACGCCAACGCCAGATCACCACATGTACCCTACCTCACAGTTTAACATGTCAATCAATTCGAACGGCGTTACTTATCACTGGGATATGGTATGGGCCCACTTTTACAAACTTCTTGCTTATGGTTGATTAAATCTGCCACTTTCATATCATTTCTTTTGTTTACTCTCAGTGCTGTACAGACAATTTATTTATTTATTTATTTATTTATTTACAAATACTGCAACCCCATTAAGGGATTTTCGCAGGATGGGTACAAAGATATGATACGACTAGTAGGGCAAACAAAACAATAAAAACGAAAGAAGAAAAAAAAGAAAAAAATGTACATGTGGTACCAAGACGATGCAGATATAAGATAAAATACGCTTCAAGTACAATTGAAACAACGCATCAAGTACAATTGTTAACACAACTAAAAGGAAAATAAGCAAGTTACACAATATGGGACATGAACAAATTCAGGGATGGCTGCAATACCACATCATTGGACAGTTGATTCCATTCGCTTATGACCCTAGGAAAAAATGAGTACTTAAAGCAGTTGTTGCGGTTAGTGAAGGGGGGTGATTGTTAGTGCATGTCGCTGTCTTGTAGCATAACCTGTTGAAAAGGAGATGGTCTCGGCAATATCTTTGCTGTAGTGTCCCTTAATTAGTTGAAACAAAAATTTTAATCTGAGAACACGATTTCTTTGCGTCAAGGTTGGTAGGTTGGCTTTTTTTAGCAAGGCTGTCATCGAAGTGCGTCCAAAGCTGTTGTATATATATCGAACCGCCCGCTTTTGAATGCCTTCTACTTTATCAATGTCTTTTTTTGGTGAAAGGATACCAAATTATGGATGCGTAATCTAATACAGGCTGCACAATTGTGTTAAATGCGAGAAGACGAACATCGGGATTGCAGAAAGGACATTGCAGAAAGGAGTGGAAAGGAGCGACATTGCAGAAAGGAGTGGAAAGAAAAAAATATAGAAAGAACAAGGCTACTTAAGCAGCACTTAATCACATGCAGCAGGCTTGAACGTGTCGTAATCAGTGATGCTTGCTGACAGTGGAGATGGTAAGGCGATTTGGGTTTTGACTTGTTTTAGGAATGGAGACATAAAAGTGCGTGCTGTTTTACACTGTGGAGCCCCAACCTTCAGCTGATGTTTATTTATTTGTTTGTGGAGAGCTCTGATGGAATTTCAGCTCTACCCAAATAGACATTGGATGAAAGTTGGGGTCCCTCACTGTGAGAGCAGCACGGGATCAGTGTGAAATGAAAAGTTGCTGGGAGGTAACATATTTATGAAAACATATTTATTTATATTAGTGTAACATATTTTATGGAACGTGCAAAGGTGCTGCAGTCGATTGATAAATCAAGGTGGCATTTTGACTCATGGGAGGGAAATGACTCCCTATATGCAGAGATGTTCATGGGCACTCTATGTAAGAATGTCCAGTGTGCTAGTAACACTAAGCTTTCTTGTCATGTGTACATGTACATGACTCCCTGGTCTTGATTTCACTGTTCTAAGCACACACCGACGAAGACGAAAAGGAAGGACAACAGGACGTCTCCGTCGTTTGCGCTTAGAACAGTGAAATCATGCAATTCGACCAACTAGCCCAGTTATCGATTCTCTTCCCCTGGTGTTTGCTGGAGCTACAAGCGATTGTGTTGTTAGCAATTTTTTGTCTACCAAACTGACATCATTTGTAGGCACTCTGCGTAAGTATATCTTGTGGACAAGAGGCACCAAGTTTCACCAGGTGCACAATTTGGCATGTGAACGTATATACTTCCTGTTGCACTGTTTTGGAGCTGTGGGCGATTGCATGCTGGTATCTATTACTATTATTCCTTTTCTAGCTACTGGGTACCCATCGTGATTGGTTATGACAGAGATCCTAAGGATAAGGTCGCAGGTTTGACTATCAGCTGCAATGTCCTTACTACAGTGATATCACAATGTAAAACTGCTTCTATACCGTTAAGTGTAGGTCGTGATAGCTTTGGTATTCTAGTCTAACGCGTTGTTAGGCTAGTTGGTGCATTGCATTGAGGAAATGTATATCCAGCCAAAAATGAACGAACACCGGGAATGGTGAAAAAGCCAGCCACTTTTCTGTCTTCTTTATCATTTCCTGTGTTCTTCCGTTTCTGGCTGGATGTATATTTCATCATTATAACTTCTGTGTCACCTTGGTGGGGCACTTTGGGACATCAAGTCCAATTAATTAAGTAATCAGAAAGTGTTTGGGAGCCCTGATTTGCAGACTTTCTTGTCAAATTAAACACATCCTTGCTAATTCCTGTGACACAAACTTGATAAAGTGTTTCACATAAGCATAAGCACCGACGTGTGTACCGACTCTGTAAAACATGTCCCCACACACTTACTATCAGAAAATGTAAAATGGCTGTACACAGCAGTAACGGATAACGTGTTTCGCAAGAGTGAATGCATGAGAGTGAAGCATTGAAAACTATTTAGCGATGAGCAAGAAATCCTTGGTTGATTTTTCGAGGCATCAAGGCTTCCATAGTCAAGGTCCTCATTGTGGAATAAGAACTAAGGCAATCAAGTAGCTTGATTTTTTGCTTGTTAATGCTGTATGGAGCAAACTCACGAAGAAGCCAGGGAAAGCATAGAAAAATTCAATATTTATGTCTCTTGTTTGTATGCCCAGTGCTCGTGCTCGTCATTCTTTCACTTCCTCAGTCCACTCTTACCTGTATTTCTGCATTTCTGTGCTTTGCACTGTTCATCTTCACCATGAGCATAAACTAACTCGCCCACGTTGCTTATTTAGGAAAAATGAGCTTATCTTTAATGTAAACGTAAAGATAATAAGCAACAAAGGGAAAAATTGGGGTTCGCTGTGTCCTTTTTGTTCCCTTGGTGTGTGTGTGTGTTTGTTTTTTCCCTACCTTTTATAATATAGGTGAAAGCCTTTCTAGTGCCTCCAGTCAGTGTTGGCTCGAGTGTGCACTGTATCATCTCTCTCTCCTTCTGCCAGGAGGGGGGTGGGACCTGCAATAGTGGCCAGTGCCTCGCTGCTGGCCAATGGGGGGTGCAGCAGCGGCAGAAGCGGGAGGAGGCAGTGCGGCTGCAACCAGCGCAGACGAAGTGGACACGCTACTGGCTCACACACCCGACCTCCACCGGACCAGGGCAGCCTTGGAGCACATCAGCCACAAGATCGCACGGACTAGGGAGCTTATCAAGGCCGAGCAGACGACCCGCGACGGTAAGGTCTCTTAGCCATCCAGATGGTTTGGATTATACTTGGTTACAACGTAATAAAAAAAAAAAACGGCAGCTCTGCCCACAGAACCGCGGCACGCCTGCCCTTCACCTGTGCTGGTGAAGGTGCTGTGGCTCGGTGGTGCATGCTGCATGTTAAGGAGCACAACATGATTCAGCAGGTGTGAATCAGTGCAAGTTGTGTGGTGATGGGTTTGCTTGAGGCTTACCCCTGCGAATGACACTTAGGAAAGGACATGACGCTCCTCAGCTCTGAAATGCACAAAGAGTCCACCATGGTTAGATTGTTACTCTGACACGTTGCAGACAAGGCAGTGCAGTTAGAGTGCCAACAAGTGCAAGCTTGTCAGGATGCGTCACATTGTGACAGTCACAGTCACAAGAGTGAGGTCATAGAGTTTAGGCGCAATGAGGATTTGCATAAGTTGTGATCATTATAATTACTTCAAGGGTGTAACAATGTCATGCTCGATGTTAAAATGTGCTTGCCTTATGTAGCACATGGACAGGCCTTACGAAGATGTAGGTTTAGTAGATCGTAGATTTCAATTTAGGCTCTGCAGAGTGATGCCCGTGTTACCACGGAATAGAGAGGCCCACCTTCATAGCTCACAGGCTGTGTCATTGTGTTGCCGAGTGCCAGGTTGCAGGTAAAATTTGGTTTTGGCATGTAAGACTTCAGAACTTGATTAACTTTTGATCGATCGGTTTATCGTGCGGTTGGGGCCTGAGGACCAGTTGCGTGTTTGCGCAGACAATGTGAACGAGTACCTGAAGCTGGCGGCCAATGCGGACCGTCAGCAGATGCAGCGCATCAAGAGTGTCTTTGAGAAGAAGAACCAGAAGTGTGCCCAGTCCATCTCCCAGCTACAACGGAAGCTGGAGGGATACATCAGGCGCAAACGTGAGCTGGAGACTCACGGGGCCACCGCGTCTTCCTCCTGGCAGCCGCGAGATGTCCTGCAGAATGTAGGGCAAGGCATCAGGTGAGACAGGTCGTCGTATGACTTCGCTGCTAGCAACCCTCGTTATATGTTGTGGCCTTACAACCTTCAGCTTTTCTGTGGCCTTGTGGGCCTTACCAAAACGTAGCTAACTGAGCAAGTCGTCATGGATGCATATGTTTGTATTTGTGCATTGCTCGCGTTGCCTTCCTTTCTTCATACTTTGTATCAGTTCTCACTGTTAGTTAAACTTACTGGGGTTGGAACTTACATGCGAAGCCAAAAATGTAGTAACGTGTGGTGGCTGGCCGGTTTCTGTGACGTCATGGAATGCTATGCTGCAAGCAATACTTTCAGCAGAGATGTAAAGAAACTGAGACATATTCATATGTATAATATAATGTCTTAGTTGTTTACGTTCACATTGAAAATATTGCTTGTAGTGCAGCATCGCACAATGTACAAATGTAGTGGAATCACTATGATATGATCATCATCAGCATAATTTGTGCCCACTGTACATGGAGGAGGAAAGAAGAAAAGAAGGGAGAAGCATCGTGCGACAACCTTTACATCCAGTGTCTGTTAAAAACAATTAATGGGAGAGATAGGGTGACCAACCATGTGGGTGAATGGTGTCTGTTACGGTATACCTAAAGTCCCTAGATTTTTCCCTCTTCTTTCTTAAGTACCGACAAGCATTGAAGCGCCACGGACGAATCTCATTGGCTAACGCTCGTTTTCGGTAGCCATGTTCTTCCTAACTCTTTTCCAGCACCTGGTGAAACGCGTCCCCCGCTCGCTAACAACGGGGCAACGACGGGAGGATAAAGGCGCGTCGCGTTAGCATATTGTCCGCTGAAAGATGCGTGGCTAATGCACTTAGACATGCGTGGCTTTGTCAATCTTCCAAGTTAGGAAGAAAATGGTGGCAAACGCCGGGTGCGTGTGGGAGAGGGCCGGGAGAAGAGGCAGTTGTCGGTACTTAAGTAAAAGGGCAAAATCTAGGGACTTTAGGTATAGCCAATTGTCTGTTATATAAGTGCCTCTTATAGCGGGGCTCAACGGTGGTTCAATACATCACAACTATAATTAAAAATCAAGGTATGGCTGTACCACTGCACTTTCACTTTGAAATCTTTTGAACTATGCTACCAAAGTCATATGCTGTAATGAATGGATGTATATTTTCTCTGAAATTAAATTTTATTGTGTGACTGCTGATTTATCGAGTGTACCAACATGTTTCTTTTTTCTCATCGTGTCATGCAGTGTGTCTGCTTGTATATATAATGACAGGTGAGGAAGAAGTCTGTGTGAAGGCTCTAAAGAGAGAGAGAGAGAGAGAATTTATTTACAGAAAGGCAGAGAGGAATAAGGTGCATTAATTCACAGTGTATTGATTAGGTTTTCTTCTTTCATTGTCTTTTACATGGTCTGCCAGTGGAGTGGTTGGCAACATCAAGGGTGGACTGTCAGGCCTGGCGTCTGTGGCGCACTCTTCAACCGAGTAAGGGCTGTTGTCTCACCTTCGTCGACCATTTAATTGGTTTAATGAACCAAAACTTAGCTCCACAAAAATTTACGAGGTGAAAGTTGATTAATGATGGGCAAAGCTGGCTTGCGCTTAAACATGCTAGACAGGGCTAGGCCTATCTGTCCCGACGTGGGAGCGGCTCGCTACGTGCTAGTTCACGCCCCAACGGACCTAAATAAAGTTTTTCCATACCATACCATACTGGCGATAAGATATTTGAGTGAGACACTTAATCAGTTTGGACTGATTAATTGTTCTTTGAGAACCCTGTTGCCATTCAGTAAGGGATTATAGGTTCATTATTAGAGGAGAAAATGGAGATCAAAGTTTCACTTTTGAATTTTGCACTCAAATTCCCCAGTGCCTGAATGTCGCTGTGATGCCATTGATTTCAGCGTTTTCTTTTTTGTGTTGGCCATATAAACTCAATAAAACGTGCTAAAATTTGCCATATGCAATCTATGTAATCACCAGCTTTTTTGAACACAATGCAATTCATTTTTACCTTTAAAATATTTGTAAGCCCTAGCGAGTGCCATCAAGATCTATGACATCATTAGTCACGACTATAGCTTGTGTGGGAACTTCAAGGTGGTGTTACTGGCTCATTTTCGTTTTGCATCTTTTCCTGCTTGCCACTTATGTTCTTGTGGTTAGTGTGGCACTTTTGGTATCGTGGAAGGGTAGCTTAATTTACTGATGCAACTGTATTCGTCATGCCCTTCAGTGTCCCTTTAACATCACCCACTTGTCATGGCTAATGTCTTGTGGTGGTTACCACTCGGTGGCTGCAGCAACAAGTATGCGTCGGACGAGGACAGCTCGAGCCTGACGTCTGAGTCGAGCCAGATGGCGTCGCACCACCAGGGCATCGTCGGTGGCGGGATGGGGTCGGGAGCAGCCACGGCCAGCCCTCGGCACCCGCCACTGGCCCCTCCCCAGGACCAGCCTTCACTGCTTGTGGGCGTGGCCAGCCCGTCCGTGGCTCCGCCCCCTCTCGCCTCCACGATTGGTCAGACCTTGGTGCCCGAGGCCGAGCTCGAGCCTTTGCTTGCTGAGCTCGCCGAGCGGAGGGAGGAATGCCAGCGCCTGGCAGAGGAAATTGAAGCCCTCAAGGTGCGTTTGCTGTTGACAGTGCACTTAGTGCAAGGGTGCATGTACACCGTAGTTGGATACAATTTAAGAAGGCAGGAGAGGCCTTGCCTGGGTGATCGAAGTGTGAAAAGCAGTTGCCTCCACGACTAAAGAAATAGTCCTGCTTATGAGCCGGACAGAGAGTCACTGGCCGTGTGGCTCATGACGTCAGTCTAGAGTGCACGCCCACTGGTGCAGGCTCATATACATTCGCCTTTGAGAAGGAAGTGCTGGTGCCTTTTAGAGCTGTAGTCATCTGTAAGTGGTTCTTGATCGTGAACACAGTTTGCCTTGGATTTATTATTTCATGATCTTTTATGAATTGGCGTTCTTGGATAGCTTTTTGCAAGGGTTCACTTCTCAATATAGAGAGTTGCAGGTTTTTCACCATCGTCCCGCGTGCAAAAGTCTTAATCTAGTCTGCTTGCTAATTTTATTTTGATCTTTTTCTGCTTGTGGAGCTTTTCGAACCCATTCTCTCTCCATACATAGCATATTTAGAGCAGCACTCCAGCGGTCATGTGGCCACACTGGCAAAAATGTCTGCTTATAGTAAAGAGCTTCCATGTTTCTGTTGCATGGATGTGAAGTTGCATTACATAATTCTGATTGTGCCTAAATAATCACAGTCACTGTCACACTGAGGATGATTGTCAATCTAACAAATGCTTTATTCACATTCAGAAGGCTTCAGTTAACCAGGTGTTACTGTACATTGTTACTTGAAACAAATTGGTGGGAAGGTTTTTTTTATTTTTGTTCTCAGTTGAATTTTTCATCCCAAATTATGGGCTGCCAATTTGGGGGGTGTGGCCCTTGCACAAGTCTGTACAATGTCTACAGTTAAATGTCGACATAATGAAGTCTGTAAAATTGTAAATGTACTTCATTATATCGAAACCTTCATTAAATTGACATTCAACCTTTTATGCGTAGTTGCTGAAAGATTAATTCTTACATGGAAAGGGCCGCAAGAAGTTTTGAATAATACAGTACTGTGAAAAAGGTATTTTTAACAATGCAAGAAATCAATTTTGTTGAACCTGAGATGTGACGACCATGCTCTGACGCTGCGCTGGCGAATTCCTCTTCATAGCGCCTGTACGTCACGCGTAAAGACGAAAGAAATGCAGGACTAAGGCACAGCGCTAATGCGGCCTAAGTGAAGCTTTCACGTCTATTCTGACACAGCGATTTGTCATCAGAACCTCAGATGTGACCCAAAGTGGTGCGACGCTGACGCTATCTGTTCACTGAACCGAATCATTTGCTCTCTACTCAGTCCTATCAACGTGCAACATCGAAAACTGTCGCACACCACAAAAACAAAAGATCTGCGGATTAAGGTTGCCACCACATTTTACGTTTTGCAACATGTGAATTTCAGTTGCCACTGTGAGT
This sequence comes from Rhipicephalus appendiculatus, assembly GCA_030522465.1. Taxonomy (NCBI): domain Eukaryota; kingdom Metazoa; phylum Arthropoda; class Arachnida; order Ixodida; family Ixodidae; genus Rhipicephalus; species Rhipicephalus appendiculatus. The sequence goes on along the minus strand of JALIZH010028349.1, from coordinate 30,370 downwards.
TCGCCTAACAAAACTCTTGTAAGTTGGCTTTATATCAGAACATCCGCATAATTTTTAAGGCTGGTAGCGGTGCGGCTGGTAACCGTGGGCAGCTACAAGAAATGTTGTTCTGTTGCTTGAAACTTGTTGCAGCAGTGCCCTTACTGAAAAAGAAGTTTAATTTGCGTTAAATGTGCCTGTTCTGGTTACGATCTCTGGGAATTCTGTTCTTCTCAGAGTGCAGAATAACTTCTCGTCAGTTCGGGATCACGGAGAGCGAGCTCTGCGATGTCTCCAAACAAGCGGCGACGTTTTCTTTCCCGCTGGTCGAGGTTGCTTGCAAGATACCGGCCTTGTCAGCAACGTCCGTTTCTTAAATGATCGCAACCACTTTGCAAGATAATTGAGAACTCGTAGCGTTTACTGCTACTGCCTTCTGCAGCTATTTAGGCTGGTGTCCTGACACGGGCGATAACATAAAAACTAGTGGATCCCTAATGGATTTGACGGAGACTACTTGAAGGTGATAGCCATCTGGTGTGGTCGTGCGCTTTATATCGTGCAAACACCCCTTTCTTAATTTTAGATGCGAAGCATCTTATGCTCGGGGCTATGTCCGTCCCTCCCGCGTCCGTCCCGCGTCCGGCCACATTCATGAAGTAGGGAAGCACCCACTATGCGAACCAGAACACTGTAGTACAATATAAGGCCGTCAACCACCACTACAGTCACCAGAGTCATGGCTGAGAGCACAGAGAGGCTGCCTAGCAATGGCTAGGCAGGTGGTGTTTGTCGCCCAGGTTGACTCCATTCCTTGATCTTGCTTGCATGCGTTTGGGGGGCGGAGAGGGGGCTTAGTCCGTCCCTCCTTCCCGCGTCCCACACCACCACAGTGCATGCGCGTCCACTCCCCCCTCTCTCTCCTCTTGGAAATCTCTACTCTACGGAGCGACCCCAAAACGGAGTTCATTATTGGCCTCGAGGAGTTACAGAGTCGCCCTCTATCGGGCGCGCCTCGATTGCGTGCTAGGCAGGATACCGCCGCTCGCTCCTCATAAGATTTGCTGTCGGCGCGCTACAAAACACCTCGCGGAAGCGCTCCATGACATTTCTGTGCGTACTTTCGAAACGAAATATGTTCTTTACTGTTGAAATAATAATTTTCGACGAAAAGAAAACACAACCTAGTTTACAGTCGCTGTCTCCGCAGAAAATGGAGCGCCCGCTTCACGCGGTCACCGCGATGGAGACCTCTGAACCGGCTTGATGCGTGAAATGTAGTCAGTCGCTGAATGCAAACTTTGTGAAATATTTTGTTAGAGTAGACGCCTGTATACCTAAATGGAGCATAACAGAAAGAAGCCTCAAGGCAGTGATCGCACGGGTTCGCGGCGACCGACGGAGCTTTTGCATGTACGAGCGTCTGCATATATATGTTCGTACTGATGATTTTCCTTTCGCTACGAGCGTGTTTTGGCGCCGTGCCGCAAAATGAGAATTTGTGAGTACACAAGAACCATTGTTGCGCGGACGCTATCAGAGCGGTTCCAAATTTTTTTTGTTACAACTTTGACTTCAGCGCGCCTATGGCAACTTGCGATGTCCCGTCCCGACGATTCAACGTCTTTTTTTTTTTTTTTCAGTCAAAATTAATGTATGTTTCAATGCCATTTGACGTGTTGCCTCGCACTGCATATAGTTCGGTCTTCTAAGCGAGCAATTGCCGCTGCTCCTGTTATTTCAGTGTGTTTGTTTCGTTTGGTGGTCACAAAAAAGCGTGAGAAAATGCGATGCCTTTTTAATATGTTGATTAATTATCGTTCCCTTTGCATTCCACTGAACTTGCCGCTCTTCGCCATAAACAAATTCATAGACCAAAGCTTCACCACTTCGAGATTGCTGATGGAAGGAGAAGTGGTCTGCGAGGCCATGTAGTAGCATACAACGCCAAGGAAACGAATGAAAATACAGTGACGATCGCCGCACTTGTTCTGCAAACGTCGATGTCAGCAAGGACCGACCTGAACTTGAAATAGCAGTGAAAGAAAGAAAAGTTATTCGGGCAACCTGCAGCTGCAAAGCAGGGTAACAACACGTAAACAGTGAAATGCAGAATTTTAAGGCCCATCATTATTTGGCGAGTTGTCCAGCAATTAGGGAAGTATGTCGAGTCTAACGCCAACAGCGCGGCATCTTTTCCACATAAATAAATAAGGCTCCAAAAAAATGCATGGGGTTGGATAGGCCCAACTTCAGTTTGAGAGTGGCACAAGTAAATTTGGGCTTTTTAAAAGCACGTAGCGTTTGCGTCATGAGAATGCACGATTGACTGAAAGAATGTTATTGCTAACATGAATGCAGCACACCTCAGCCGCAGCATTTGACTCGCTCGCTATGTACATCCACCAGCAAACGTCGCGTATAGGTTATGAAGGTGAAAGCCTTCGATGCCTCGTCAAAAGCGAAGGCTGACCGTCGGCATCCCGCCTCGTCGGCGTCGGCACAGTAATGCAAAAAAAATCACCATCACGTGATGACGTCCCCATATGTCGTCATCATGACGTCACAGATTGCCCAAAGACATCATGACGTCGCCATGACACCACATAACGTGATGGTACATGATGACGTGTTCACATGTTCACACGACATGGTCGCTTTGCACAGCCTCCATGATCGGTGTGCCGATCAGGGAGGCAGTGCAAAACCTCGTTTGGAGCACAGTTTTTTGGAGCGGGGCGAGGAAAATCAATACATTGACTGTCAAGAAGGAGAAGGTGGCTTTCACATTCCGGTCATCTGAGGGGAATGCAGAAAGAACCTTGCGAGTTTTTAAATCAACGTATCTAAATAATCACTCAAATATCTGCAGCCCCTATTGTAGACGCTGAGCACGGAGCCGACCATCAAGAGGTCGCACAGGAACGTTCTGAGATGGTATTGCAGGACGCAAAAGGCAGCGCCTTTTCCATCCTGCGGTAGATAAGCACCATTAGCCGGCGGGAAGCGCGTGCAGACGATCATCGCAGTGCGCACTTTCTGCTACTCAACATCACAGCCCCGACGCAGTAGCGAAAATCGTCGTCGCGGCAGTGCTTGTTGTACACATGACTCGTAGCCGATCGCTGCTTGCCGGTTCTTAGCACCACAACCCACTCTTCACGCAGTTTCTTGACCCACGGGCACCGGTGCAGGCTTATACCGGACTTCGTTGCGTACGTCCGGCACTACGGCACCGAGCCGTAAGAGCAGCATGTTCATCGCATTCGGAGGCAGCCATTTCTGTTAAAATGGGTTCGGTTGGGTTCAAAATGTGAGAAAACCTCCGTATTCGTACCGACCGCAGCGCAGGTCGAGCTTCAAACTCATTTACAAAGCACGCGACAGCGCTCCGTAAGCAGCCGACGCAGCCACCGAGATCACGTGATCCTGCCAAGCACGTCACGGCGACGGTGGCGCCGGCGTTTCCAGTGGTGGTCCTCGAGGCCAATAGCACTGCTAAACAGTCAGTCCCTCAACGCACACGCCAAAGACATCGAACGTAATCGCGCCCTAACCAAAGCAGACGTGCTCTGTCTCACGGAAACGTGGAACACCACAAGACCGACGATCAACGGCTACGAAGCGATCGTGTGTACTGAGGAGGCAGAACGTCCTACCGGTGGTGTCGCCATATACGTCAAACGCCACCTCCACGCAAAAGCCTTAGATCTGCAATCTACCGGCCAAGGACACAACCGAGAGCACTCGGCTGTTAGACTCTACTTTGACAACAACATCGTCATCATGACAATGTGTCTTGCACCCAACATCTCCAGAGGCACCGTCGAACATTACTTAGAAAATGCGATGGCACAATACACGAAGACATACAGACACGCTCCCATCGTACTTGCGGCTGATTTCAACGTGGATATAACGACGAACGATTGGCTGGTCCACCACATGCTAGTGTACTCATTGGGATGCATTTCCTACGACCACAAACGACCGACCACGATTAGGGCAACGTGCATAGACCTGATCTTCGCAAACTTCAGAATGAAAAGCAGCCCTGGACACTACACTTCACCAGAAGGCCGTCGTCTTCAAAACGCCCCGTGCACCGACGCTAGGAATCACACACGGTCTCTAAATAAATAAACACGCAACCACCACATTCTCTCCCTTCTCTTATACATTCTCATTCGTCGTGTAAATGAAATTACACAACCTCTTGCTCAATCTCTCCGCTGCTTCGCATCCACACATGGTTCCCTTTAGCGGGAGATGACGCAATTTTTTAACCTTGCGAACGCCGCAAAGAACTGCCATAAAGCACTTGAGTGCTCATGTGATGTTTTGTACCATGCGCTGGTTTTGACTCAAGGGCACATTCGCATTGGACATAGTATAAGGCTTTCACCTTAAATGTGCCCTATAGGGCGTGGACGCATGGCACGTGGGGCAGAGAAATCTTCCCCATCTCCCGCTAAAGGGAACCATGTGTGGATGCGAAGCAGCGGGGAGATGGTTAGCTTGAGCGGGAGAAACGTCGCCGCTCTAGTTTCGCGGCAGCGGCGCTACACAGGAGAGAGAATGAGGCGCGCTCCGTCATTTTTATACCGCGGAACTACCGTGGTGCCCCCCAGCGGTTTATGCAGCTGTCGCACCACCTGTCACGCGCCGCTCTGTAGAGGATTCCTAGAGGAGAGAACCGTAGGAGAGGAGAGAGAGGGGACGCGCATGCGCTGTGGGACGTGGGAGCCGCTCCGTAGAGTAGAGGATTCCTAGAGTAGAGAAAGGGGGTGAGCGTAGGAGAGAGGACGCGCTGTGGGGATGTCGGACGTGGGTGCCACTCCGTAGAGTAGAGGATTTCTACAGCAGAGAAAGGGGGTGAGTGTAGGAGAGAGGACGCGCATGCGCTGTGAGACGCGGGCGCCGCTCCGTAGAGTAGAGGATTCCTAGAGTAGAGTGGCGTGGCCAGCCCGTCCGTGGCTTCGTGGTGTAGGACGTGGGACGCGGGCGTCGCTCCGTAGAGTAGAGTATTCCTAGAGGTGAGAAAGGGGGTGAGCGTAGGAGAGGAGAGAGAGACGGGGAGGAGACACGCATGTGCTGTGGTGGTGTGGGACGCGGGAAGGACTAAGCCCCCCCCCCAAACACATGCAAGCAAGATCAAGGAATGGAGTCAACCTGGGCGACACACACCACCTGCCTATCCATTTCTGAGCAGCCTCTCAGTGCTCTCGGCCATGACTCTGGTGACTGTAGTGGTGGTTGACGGCCTTATATTGTACTACAGTGTTCTGGTTCGCATAGTAGGTGCTTCCCTACTTTATGAAAGTGGCCGGACACGGGACGCCGGACGCGGAATGCGGGACGCGGGAGGGAGGGACAGACATAGTTCCGAGCATAAGATGCTTCGCATCTATTATAGAACTGCGCTGAGTAGAGATAGAATAATGCGCGATACGATGCGCCTAAATTCTCGCCGCATGCTCTCCCTCTCTGCTGTTGCGAAGGTAGAAGAGCATTGAAATGCGCCCATTCCTTGCAGCTTCTGCTGGAATATAAAGCCCCAGAAAACGCGCTCCTCTGCTTCAGTGACCGCTCTGTCGTCCGGTGCGCGGGTTTAAAAATGCTTTCATAAAAATTATGTGCATGTCAACCATGTGACAACTGGTGCCAGCTGAAGTTTCGATTTATTGCGTTCGTCTTCGTCTGCTGTTTCAGTGAAACTTCGTCACATTGAAATCGCAAATACACACACTTTGTTATATTGAAATCAAAATACACGGTATTTCTATTAACATGAAGTTATAAAGACTGAAATGCTTCATTATATTGAGAATTTCGTTATACAGTTGAAACTCGATTTAATGAATGGATGACCACACTCAAATTATTTAGTTAAATCTGGAATTTCGTAAATAAGAGAGGCATTTTGCCACCCTTAAAAGTATAGAATCCTAACATTGCGACAACTGAAAGCTACTATTGCACTGTTTTTGCTGGCAACCCACCTGTGCACTTCTAAGAAGGCCGTGAGGGTGGCCCTCAATATGACATGTACCTATATAACCAAGTAGGTGAAGAAATACATTCGCAAATACATTGTTACGAATTTTCGGATACAACGAAGTTAATGTCGTGTTAGATGCAACTTCGTTATAATGACATTTTAGTGTATATACACTCCGTTTGGGACCTATAGGGGGAGCCTTGAAAGCCGCGCGCAGCACCACTTGCGGTGCGGCGGGCGTGCAACATTGAGAGTCTTAGCAGACAGCAGCGCCTCATTACTTTGATAGTAATGGTGGCACAAGTGCCCGTGGCTGGCGCGTTAGTGCTTCGAGCTGGATTTAAAGATATCTTAGTGGGACATTCTTCCGCGATGCCACCATGAATAAATGGGAAAAACAGGATGAAAGCGGCCACGTTTTCCACATTAGTGAGTGGCTTGCTGCGCGTCGTCGTATACTGACGGCTAAATGCATACGTCAGGTGTGCGTAGTGCAAGATGCTTACTCCATAACTGTCGCCGTAAGCTGTCATTCTTTCACACTTAGAATATTATTCGTGCGTGCCCACTACCCGCGTACTTGCAAAATACTCAGAGCATTTAGAATTATCGGTGGCTCCACGGCCACTCGCCGTGGAAATGACGGTGAGTGGCCGGGCAGCATGCTCCTTTGTTGCGGCTTCGTGCCACGGTGATTTGCAGCCACCGAGTCTCGCGAAGTGCTTTGCTTGAAATTGTCTCGACATCATCATTGCTCATCACGATCATAGTCTTTACCTCGCCGCTCGCGTAGCTCATGCTAAGAGCTTGAGGCGCGAGCGAGAAAGAGAACACGCTACGATTTCGGCCAGAGAGGACGCCACAGCCCCGTTTCGTCATTCGCTTCACCTTGTGAAGTGGTGACGATGACGGCACGGTCACTTCGGCCATCGTCACGTCTCTCTCATTCACTACAACCTCTTGCATTGTTTATGTTGCTTTCCGAAACAAACACTTACATGCACATCCGTCGCTACAGCATTAAGCTTCGTTTTTTCGTACAGACCCTGTAGTTCTGCTACTCTCCGTCTTAGCGTGATCCTACTGAGTGTGCATAGTGCTGCTGGGCGGCTAGTTGTGTTTACGGTAATATGCTATGTAACTCAGTTCGCCCCTGAACTAATGGTCCTATCAACCCAGCAAAGCACTAATTGACCTCGCATTGCATTCCCCAAAACTGCGAAGGGTAGACGGCGAGTTAATAAGGTCCATTAAAATGTTCCATCTGCCTTGAGCAAAATTAAAATGCCTTGCATACGTTTCTGTTCTCACCAGCTCTATGGCAGCAGGAACATCGCGCAAGATTATTGCACCTGCAGAGGTGGTGTCTCAGACCAATTCAAGCATGCAGCGGCAGAATGCGAGACGGCAGAGGGAGCGGGAACCAAACACTTTTTTCGTCGCACAGCCGTGATCCACTTATGTCCCTGCCCAATAAAGCAGGGACGAGTCGAGAAACTGAAACGTCATTCCCGCAGGATACGACGTGTACCTGTTGGTACAATCGACTATGCAGCAACTTCATGATTCCGATAAACTACGTGCTAGCGGGTGTGGGAGAGCATTTGGTTCTGCTAGGGCTCTCAACGACTGTCTGCTCTGAAGGCAGCGCGGCGGCACGCCAGTCGCAATGCACAGAGTGTATATAGGGGCACCATGTCTGGGGGATTCGGGCCAGGTAGACGGTCGCGTGTAGCTATGACAGGCTAACAATATGCAGTGACATCGTAAACGAATGCAGCGATTGTCAGAGCAGGCCGCGTGAGAAAGATACGAGGAAGATGATCAGTGCTATCTGTGGCATGAACCACGAAATAACGAAGGCAACCACCTCCGCCTCTAGTACCATCCGGTACGTAAGAGCGCTACCGACTGCCAAGTCCATTTGTTCTGTGCATGGATGCGACGTGCAGCCTCGTCAAAGTAAAGCTAGGGCTGTGACTAGGGCACCTAGATGTCAACACGATAGCGTTTGAGCGCACACTGGAGGAAAAACCAGTCTCAGTCAAAATCAGAAGAAAATCACTGTCTTTTCACTCAGTTATTTCAGGAAAACTTCGTTAAGTTTGGTTAGGTGGCCACATTAGTTCATTAATTCACGTTGATGACAACGCTGAACCATATGGCTATTTGCCGAGGAATTGAAATTTCTTCGTTAGATTGGGAACTTTGTAAAATCGGGTTTCGTTAAATCGAGTTTTAACTTTTTTGAAGCCTCAGCTGATGGCCCGAAGGTTGTGGGTTCGATCCTGGCCGTGTCGGTCGTATTTCGGTCAAGGCGAAATGCTAGAAGCTCATGTACTCTGCGGTGTCAGTGCACGTTAAAGAACACCAGATAGTCACAATTTTCGGAGCCCTCCACTACAGCGTCTCTCGTAATCATATGGTGCTTTTGGCATGTAAAACCCCAGACATTAAACTGTTTTGAAGTTCATTATGGTATCAAGGTTTAAGTGTAAATGGCTTTGGCTTCTTGTTTGTGCCCTCATGGACCTTGCGCATTTGCTTTCCGATTGCTGCCTTTGCCAAAGTGTGCTTTTTTTTCTCTCTCTCTCTCTCCCTCTCTTGTCCCCCCTTCTCTCTTTCTCTCTGCCCTGCAGGTGTTCATTTTCGGCTCTGCCTGCAAGCTGGAGACTTCGGTATCTCTTCGTGCTAATTCCTCTCGCTTTGACCTCTCCCTCTCTCCCCCTGTTGTCTTTTTTTTTGCCTATTTCGTTTCTGCACGCACGTAAAGCATTACTTTGGCACCTCCTTGTCGAGGGCTCCTGACAGTCAGTTGTATTTAGAACAACCGGCAACCGGCAGTTGCTTTTAGAACTGAGCGTGTGGCATGTCAAATCATAGCATGCAGTAGATAGAAAGCATGGTATGTGTTTTTATCTTGAATAAAACAAACAAAGGTAATCAAGATTTTGACAGAAGTTTGCTCTGGATGAAACATGACAAAGACATGACATGACATGACAAAGAGACACATAGACGTACACTTAAGCGGGCACTTCTTTTATTTTTTGCTGTATTGCGAACAAGAATGTCGAGTGGAAACAGAAAGATTTTTCCATTTTAAAGCTTGATTTAATCAGTGTACGTCATTTCTTTTCGCATAAAAAAAGAAGTAACCAGCAAGCTTGTGTTAAACATACCGTAAGCTCCTAATCGTGACACAATGCCGGCGCAAAGTTTCTGTCTTTTCTCTTGTGGTTCCAGATTTTGTCGTGCAAGCTAAGCTTGAACTCTGTTGAGGAAACGTTTGAAGCACTGACATAACCCTGAGGGTCAATATATTTATTGCACATCCTGTACTGGAGAAGTGGGATGCCTTTTTTTTTTTTTTTTTTGAGGGGGGGAGGGGGTGCTGGGCACTTGATCCTTTGTGGAAGCACTTGCTAATCGATGCTGCAGTAGTCAGTAGTGTTGCTGTACATGTGCGAAGCTAGGGTGTACAGCACGCATGGCATGTTAAAAATGAGTTAAGAAAAAAAAATTATGGATATCTGTCAAAGCAGATGCTCCACATCACCTTTAATAGCAGCGGCTGCTTCCTGTGCCTGGCTCTGAGTTGTGCTAGCAGCAAAGGTAATCGTAGTGACAAGCCACAGTAACGAGCCATAAAAGTAAACCATTGAAAAAACCAGTCGAGAGAACTAGCCGCACTTTTAAAGGGCTTTTGCCCAAGCTTCACCAGAAGCTTTGTGCTGCAATAACAAACAAACATTTTTTTAAATTACATGATTCTGTTGATGAATATAATCGAGGTACAATCAGATGAGGCGATGCAAGACTAGAGTCTGAGGAGATTAGCTACCCTCCCAGCAGTGGATGCTCTCTCTTGTGGCCTCGGCCGGCACTTGTGAGCATTACTGCTCCTGTGATGCAGAGTGCCCACGTGAAGCTTGCATCACAACTGTTTTTGTTTTCCTTATTCGCTCTCTGCATGGCACATTTCAGAAGGCTGTCTGAAAGCTTTGTGTTCTGCGCAAATAAGTTTTTCTTGTGATAGTTACCGCATGCTAGTTTTCTGAGCCCCGCATGTTGAGTGTGCGTGACTCTGTCTCTGCTGATGGAAAGGGTGGCTTTCACCACAGCATGGATACACAGGCCTTTAAATGAGTTTTAACAGCAACGGCACAAGGGCCTTAAAGTTCTCATGCGAAGGGTCCACAGGCTTAGATGACGTTTCACAAGGGCACATAGGCCTTTGTATGAGTTTTTGCAGTAACAATAACGCAGGGGCCTTGAACGTAATTTTCATATGAGTTTTATAAGAGTTTTCACAATAACAAGGGTTCGCTGTTAGTCCTAAGAGGAGCAGTTGCCGGAGCACGTAGTCTACTTGCCTTTGCCTTACCTAAGCATTGGGAGGGGTCCTTTAATGGTGGCGCAAATTTGCTGCTTTGCTGGCCTTTGCCTTCAGAGATTTTGTTATAAGGGGTTCATAGTGCATTAGAAGTAATCACAAATGTATCCAAGTTTTTTTTAACTTCATTTCTCTAGTGCTCCTCCTGTGGTGTGAATAGCAGTTGGTTAGGTACGAGTGATGGTATACCTGGTTCTCAGTACAGTGAGTGTGCCATACTGACTGTGCTTTTTTGCCGTCACATTGCAGAACCAGCTTCACCACGAGTGTTCCTACTTTAGCCAAGCCTTGCAAGAGGAGCGGTACAGGTACGAGGTGAGCTGCTTTGCTTTCTTTTGCCCTTCTTTGTGAATCGTATTGTCTTCCGTTTTCAAGGAAATCACCAGCCTGTCATTTACAAGGGCTACTTTCTTTAAATGTCCGATCGGTCACGAGATATAAACCAGAGTGAAAATTAAAACTGCTTTATTTGAAACCTTTAGGTACACATACCAGCCAGTTCTCTACGAAGTCACTATTTCGATTGAGACAGTTGTCTTAGCCTGGCGTCAGCATTCCTATACTCTCCTTGTAGAAGGCAGTCGAATGTGCTTTCAACCAATTCTGTACGCTAAAATCGAGAATTGGACGAAATCTCGTCTGGTCGAGATGTAATGGAGCAGAGGGAACAAGGCTTCCACATGGGTGCAAAAACGTTATATTTTTTATGAGACCTTTTTAGTTGGCGGTCAGTGTTTTTATTTTTCCCATGCCAATTCAGTACATCGTTCTGCAAGTCGCAGTCCGACTCAAACACCTGACCTCGTAGCCAGCAATTCATGTGAGCAAAGGGATGGTAATCAGAGAGAGCCAAGTCTGGGCTGTATGGTGGTTGATCGCACACTTCCCACCGCAAACACTGTAGGAACTTCTTTGTTGCAGCTGCACTATGAGGCCATGCTTTGTCATGAAGAAGGACAATGCGTGATGACAACATTCCTCTTCGCTTGTTCTGAATTGTCCTTCGTAGACGTTCCAGAGTCTCACTGTATGAGGCTGCAGTAATGGTCATGCCAGGTTTCATGAATTCCTCCAAGAGAGCACCATTTCTGTCCCAGAACACAGTGGCCGTACGCTTCTTGGAGACTGTTTGCTTGAACTTCTTTACTCTTGGGGAATCGGAATGTTCCCAACGTTTGGATTGCACTTTCATTTCTTCATTTTCAAAACTAATTCTCGTCTCTACCCGTGTGACTATTCTGTTAAAAAAATCTCCTTCATGGTGCTGGAGAACTTTACAGCGGCGCACATTTGCTGCATTTTTTGATGGCCAGTAAGCATTTTGGGAAACCACCTCGCACGGAGTCTGCGTTGTGGAGTCTCTCACGCTCAATGGTATGGAGAGCTGACTGTGAAATTTCGGGAAGTGTACCACTCGGCACAGAAACTGCGACATGATGGATTTTCTCGAATCGCCCGATCCACTCGCTGAACAAGATCATCGGTTGGCGCTCACTTCCTTCCCTGTCCGCCTGCATCATGAATGTTTGTGCATCCTGCTTCAAGTTCCCTTCACCACTTGCGCACTTTGCTGTCACTCGTGGAAGTTTTGCCGTATGCATTACTCATTCGTTGATGAATTTCAGCTGCACTTGCACCCCTTGACGTTCATAAATTGTATTACAGCACGCACTGCACACTTGGCAGCAGATTCGGTTATCCGAGGCATGCTTACACACCCGCTGCGTGCTAAGAACTGAGAGCTGCGACCTCATGTGGTAGGTGGGCATACTAGAGAGATTGAGCAACTTAGAAGGATAGACTGTTGGGGAAGTTGGTAAATCATGATGGAAAAAGAGATTGAGCAACATGTGTGTGTGTGTTTGTGTCATGTATGACCGTTTTGGTCCGGCTCTGTAGTATTGAGCCAGTTGAGTAGTGACATGCTCAGATTTTGGAATGCGAGAAGCAGAGTTGATAGCATACAAAGCAATATGTTGGGCGAGTTGGTTTCTAGCTTCCATATTTGCAGCGACACTCCGTGTTGTCTCACAGCACTCCGTTTCTTGTATGCCTTCTTCTCTGTGGTGTCGTCTCGCGCTGTAAATATGGAATCGTAGCGTGCGCTGTGAACGAGTGAGGGTGTTCTACCCGTTCTGCTTCCCGCTTGCGTGACTCTCACTGGGCCAAAGCGTGACATGCACCTGTCTATTCATTGCCTTTCTGTGGTATTTAGTGCAGCAGTTTTCTTGTCTGGTGCCACCACAAATGAAAGTAGGGGGTGTGGCATTATTGTCTGTTAGTTCTCATTAATATTGCATTATGTGTCATCACTCATGAAAGTAGCAAATGTTGATGAGGGGCCTCAGGCTAATCTGATGCGAAAGACAAGGCATGTGTCCAAACGTCGTCTCCGAAACGGAAGGCCTACACAGCCTGTTCTGTGTTCGCTGGCAGTCAGATAGGAACATGAAGACGTTTCTCTTGGCTAGGTTGCTGAAGTGCTGGAGGGGTGCTACTAAGTCGTGTTCTATAGTTATCTTTAGAAGCACAGATATTTGGGCGAGTTTGTACTGATTCTCGTGTATCGTGTCTATTTTTGCGCTCCAAAATACCGTCATAGTTATCTTATAAAGAACGAGGCAATGCAGAGGCCGAATGGTGTTTATTTACATGATTTGGTACAATCAAAGTGGTGTTGGCCACACTTTACACATGAGAGGAAAAGATACTACTTTCCTCAACCTCTCCTTTTCCGTATATTTCGGTGGGCCCAACTGATGTGGCTGACAGGAGCACACTCCCTTTGAGTCGGGAGTTCTCATCTGCTGAGTGGATTTCTGCGGGAGTTCTCATCTGCTGAGCGTCTGCGAGTGGTTTCTTCGGCAGTTGTTGGCGCTGGCGTCAGTTATGATGGGAGAGGTTCTGCGTTTTTTGCACACGGCTTTTGCAGACGCTGGACAAGTGTGCGATTTCATAAACCTGGCCAAGTAACGCTTTCATGTTAAAATGTAGTGCAAAACATGGCCAAAAAGAAAACAATTCCTTTTACACGATAACCCGTAGACTTGACGAAAGTGCGCTGTCTGCTATGCATAGGTCGGCAAACTCACTCTCATGAGTCGACTCACTCAGACTCAAATAGAGCCGTGTGAGTCTGAGTGAGTCCGGGTGAGTAATATTTTATGAGTTTGAATCCGAGCGAGTCCGGCTTGAGAAAAATTTTAGTGAGTCTGTGTCCGCGAGTCCGGTTGAGGAAAATTTTGGTGAGTCTAAGTCGGAGTGAGCCCTAAGCTCAAATGTATTTCTTGAGCGAGCCTGAGTGAGCTCTACACTTTTTTGCCGATCTATGGTTCTACTTACGCAACTTAGCTTTACTATCATTCTTACGTAGGTTCATGTTTATACTCATGCTGACTCATGCATACTTCAAAGCACCAGCGTTCATACGCCAACTCAAGATTTATTGATCAGTGGCGGGAGTTTTGGAGGAGAAGGGGGGGGTGCCATGACTTCCCCCTCCGCCCCTGCAAACTGCTCGAAATTTTTGATAAAAATATTTCATGTGAGTTATCTGTTTAAAAAAAAAAAAAGAAAGTCCTTATTGGATTGCAACCACTGATGAAGTACGAGATCAAAGGGCCCCAAGTACAGCCCCGATTACGCGAGATATTGGTGTTAAAGAGCATTTACACCAAGTTCAAAGAAGCCAATTGTACGCAATGGACTCATGAGTCTGAGTGTATCCGGCTGGGAAAAATTTTCGTGAGTCTGAGTCCGAGAGTCCGGCTGGGAAAAAATTTTAGTGAATCTTAGTCCGAGTGAGTCCCAAAGGCAAAACATAATTCATGAGTGAGTCTGAGTGAGCTCTACATGTTTTGCCTGAGCTATGCTGCTGTGTAAAAACGAAATTGTTCTGCTAGCTGTTGTGTAGTTACGCGGGGGAGGCAGAGCAATATTTCCACAAGCCTGGATAACTTGGTATTTCGCCATTTTTTGGGTGATACAAACAATTTTATATCACAGGCTGATCTCGCAGCGCCTAGACATTATTTAGAAAGCACTTTTTGCAAAACGTGTTGATCAAATATGAAACTAAATCTATGTTCTTACATCTGCCAGTGGCAGATGTAAGAACATCGCCATCACAAAATGGCGAAGAATGAACGTTTTTAAAGCTTGTCCGCACAGGCTCATTTTGTGCTCGACTACGGTCTGTCTGCACGTCAAATTTGTTCTCAGCGAAGTGGAAATGGTGATGCGCCCCTTCCATTATGAAAGGTTATATCAAAGGAAAGTTATTTCGCACACTGAGGACAGCTACGTCACGTCTATTCTGCATGCCCGAAACCTGTATCCGTAAGTGGTGCAAGTAGAGGAACGAAATGTTCAGCTGCATGTCGACCAAGAACAGTTTCTACGGGCCGAAAATGAGAAAATATCCGGATCTCATTTTCAAGTTTGCAGGTGTTTTCAAGCAGCTCCGTGTAGACAGAGCTTGTCAAAGTAACAGCCCTTGAAGCGGCACTCAATCGAGGCGCATTCAGAAGGGACCTTGAAGCCAGCAAAACTGGATCACTGAACGAAAAGAACTGCTAGCAGAACAAATTTCACTTTCTGTGAAGGAGCATTGTTCTTGCCTTTATTTTTTTTCCTTCTGATCTAGCGACATGCTGTAGTTTTGAAAGATCTTATGTAACACTATGCACTCATGCATTTTTCATTTAGAATGCCTGAAAATTGGGTGCGCGTTATATTAGATTAAGTATGGTATAAGCAGATGCTGTGCTATGAACATTTACACTGCACGCTTTCTAATATGTGTGCAGTGATCGAGCTGCCTTGTCTAAAATAGTGTCCGGGTGGGGTGACTGCTGTCGAAGTTTGAGAGGAGAATTTGGTTTACGCACATAATTTAGAAGCGCTGTCATTTGATTTGAAGTGAATGAAACCATTATATTTATTTTCCAGAAGCTTAATACGTACTTCGACTGGCAAAATTCCAGTGCGAATTGAATCAAATAGCAAACACTATTTGAAAAAATTGGCTGCCATCCCACCCTGGGATCGTGAATGTCCAGCGTAACTGTATCAAACGCCTCACATGCTAATGGTGGGGGGAGGGGGGGGTTATGTTTTATTACTACTTTAGGGTAATGGTGATGATGATCGCTTTGTGGTTGCTGTGGTAGACCATGATTGGTTCCGCGACCATTTTCAGCAAGGACGAATTTGTTCCTTTCGCCGTTCATTGTATTCACGCTGTTCTTCTGGTGTCTTTAATTTCCGTATTCTAACCACGACAGTCTTAGGATGAACTGAATGAGTTGCTAGATGGGTTCTTCCTTTTATATACGATAGCGGGAAACACATGCAGGGACAAGGAAGGGCCGTTTGACATCATTCAAAGCCCTCGTGTTAACTGCAAAGCAGCTGCAACCTAATATTTACGGGGAACGTGTGGGAGGGCGTTCCCATTGTTGACAGGCGTCTTATCATCCAGCATGCGGTTTTGATGCTTGTCTTAAGCTTTTCTTCATTGAACATTTACTGAGCTGTATGCTGTGTGCCTGATTGCAAAGAAAGATATGCCGTTTGCCCTTAATTGTTAAAGTGCCCCTAAACCACCCAGAGGTAGAAACTTAGTTGTGGCGTTGCAGTTGTCCACGAGTCTACAGCGAATGCGTTCGTCGGCTTGTCTGTCCACCTCTGTGAATGCCTTTCCTCAGCGTCCAAGGTGAAAACGCTACGAGCACGCGCATCTGCTAGCAGAGGAGCATGCAAGCGCGAGCGTCTGATGGTGGTTTAAGGGCCTGGTGTCTTGTTTTTTACCCACAGAGATGAAACCGTTGGCGGGTATATACAGCTTTGCTGTAAAATATTCGAAAGTTCTAATATTCGCACACTCCTACTTTTTATCTGCAGTTTTCAGTGGTGATGTTTCAAAGACAGATAATAGCTACGTTACATAGGTACATATGCAGCACCATACACTTGATTTTAATCTTTTCGCGCTGAGACCGGGTTATCTGGGCTCAGGGCTGGTAAATTGTGCTGTCTGCAAGAGATGGCGCCACGCTGTGTCACTACGCTGGGTGTATTACATTTGGGCGGGATGAGACTCGAATTAGATCGAGTAATCTTTCAGGCCTGCATCGTGTTGCGGCCGCATACGCTAGGCAAAGCCAAAAAGTTTGATTGAAAAATTTACACAGTTACAGGGACAAAAGAAGTTAGGGAGGACACACGTTATGAAGTAGACAGAACACGCGTAAACTATCAACTGGATTTATTGAAAAAACGCAAAGGAAAAATAATAAATCAATAAATCCGGTTAATACCGTATTTACACGAATGTAAGTCGACTCCAATGTAGGTCGCGCCCAAAAAAATCACTCGGCAAAAAAAAAAAAAAAAATGCTCTAGTTTTGGTTTCAATTCTATGTCGACCCCCCCAACATTGGATTGTCAAATTTAGAAAAAAATGGGTCGACCTATATTCGTGTAAATATGGTAGTTTGTGCTTGTCGTGTATACTTTGCAACGTGCGTCCTCCCTAACTTCTGTCTCTGTAACTGTAGTGCGGTTTTTTAATCATGCAAAACCAACCAACCGAATACCTCACTTTTCCAAAAGTTTATACCCCAGAGGTACAGGAAAGAATAGCGTGCATACGGAGCAGTGCACAGTATGGTGTGGTGTGCCCTTTGAGAACATGGACTATACCCATTTTGAGATTGTGGCTAGTATCATCTCCAGCCAGCCTGTTTTTCTAGTACCATTTCATGCTTACATCTACTCTCAGTAATGGGAGAGCCAGCTGTTGTGTTTTTTTCAGTGACTGCCTACTCCTTCTGTTGACTGTTTACTTCATCACTTGTTTATCAGTCACCACTTCTCGTACTTGTTAACTTGTGATGCACCTAAAGCCCGGACTTCCATTCTTTCAACTTGAAAGTAGTAATTTCCACAGGTTCCATGGGAAAAAAGTAGAGCTGTGCGAATAGCAAAGGTTTTGGGTGTGAAGTGAATTCGAATATTGAAGTGTGGGAATCGAATCGAATATTTCTAGAATATTTTTCGAATTCTTCTAAGTGAAATTGCAGAAAAAAAGTTGGAGAGGATTCTTAAGCATATTCTTATGAGATAGCAACATGCAAGTGTTTCTTTTGGCTAGGACGATGAAGCACTGGCAGGGTGGTGTTTTGTAGTTGTCTTATCAAGAATGAGTCAATGCAGAGACCGAATTGTATTTATGTACATGATTTGGTGCAACCAAAGTGTTGTTGACAAAACTTTACATTTGAAAGGCAAAGATGCTATTTCCTCAGCCTCTCCTCTTTCAACTTCTGTGGAAGCCCAACTGTTGTGGCGGACAAGGGTGTGCTCTCTTCGAGTCTGGAGTTCCAAATCAACTTCGTAGACGTCAATATATAAGAACATCTGAAATTTTGGATGCTAATAATCTTCGGCGTCTGATTTTTTGGACTTCCTGCCCAAATTTCAGGTCCAAAACAGCATCAATTGAGCCCCCCACCTGTGCCGCAACTATCATCTACACGTTTGAACCAGCCTTTTATTGAGTCAATACATTTGCGACCGTAGCAGAACCAGAAAGGCAGCTTTGCCGCAATACGAGTGTGTGATGGGGTGAAGCATATTTTTGAAAATCTGAAGGGGCCACTGCCAATCGGACGTGACTGTATTTGTCTTCGGGAAGTTCGAATAGTTCGAATAGTAAAATTCCAGTGGGAATCGAATAGAATAAAAAACACTTATTAGAAAAATATTCGAAATTTCGAATGCTCGCACACCTCTAGAAAAAAGTTGTGGCCAGGGCCGCCTGATTGTGGAGAGCAGTACCAGTTTGTAGATACTATCACTCTGGCAACAGGATGCCACCTAGCCGCCTGTTTTGGAAGGTGGTACGAAAGCACAGCAGCCAGTTTGAGTGGTACGGTGTAAGCACTGCAGCACGTCAGCACAGCTTTCACTACAGTTTAAGTAATGGAGAGTAGGGGAAGGCTGCAAATAAGTGGCAGAGGCAGCATTTGATGGCTGACAACTACACTCTTACAAAACACATTCAGATACAGTCTTTGCCAGGACAGATTTGTTCCTTTAACGATTGACGCATTCTCAATATTTTTTTAAAGGGAGATCGCAGGGCCCCTTTAATGATAATGCCGGGTCAATCGAAAGCTGATGCCAATCTCTTTCTGTGTGCTCTCTGTTGACATGCTGCCAGATGCCCCTGGTTCCAGCGTCGTGCTGGCACGCTGATCAAGCAGCTTGCAGGCACGATGTCACAGAGGTGGGCTCTCGCTTTGGCTGCTCTCTGCTGCACTGCACCTGGCCCTGATTACGTTGTTCTAATGAGGCTCTTTAGCGAGGCTGTACTGAGTCGCATGCGCCGAGGCATGCGACTTTCGCATCTATGGCAGAGCCAGTCTGAAGACTATCGCTGCACATACACCCTGCAACTGTTACTTAAGCACTTGACCTTAACAGGCAAAAGAAGCTTCGTTAGAATTATCCAGCATTATGAAATGAACATGCATGGGGATCTTACAGTGCTTTTGAATGGTTTAACAGCAATAGAATGACTTATTAACAAATGCCTTGAATCGGGGAACACTACACCACTCAAGAAGGGACACGCAGAAGGTGTGTATAGTTTTTCTGCGTCTCTTCTTTCTTGTGTATTTCCCGATTTCGGCATTTGCCAACAAGTCATCAAAATGAACCAACTAGCCCCCCAAGGTATTCTTTTTAAGATAAAAAATTGGCTTGTATTATCTACTGGGATTTAAGTAGGCGTGTCCACTTTTGCTATGGGCAATTCATTTTTCACATTCTCCGGTAAACTGTTAAAGCGCCAGCTGAAACAGTTAGCCCAAGTTAGCCCAACATTTGCTCTGCTCAGATTTAGCATGGTGTGGCACTGATTCAGCATGAGAGCACCTGCCTTCTCGCCCTCTTTCGACGCTTTCATCTCTCTTCCTTTGTGTCTTGCGAAGCGTGTGCAAACTGAGGTGTCGTCCACTGATTGGTTATGCAGCGTCTGGAGGAGCAGATGAACGACCTGATCGAGCTGCATCAGAATGAAATGGAGAACCTAAAGCAGGGAATGGCTGACATGGAGGAGAAGGTTCAATACCAAAGCGAGGAGCGACTGCGAGACGTCCAAGAGCTTCTCGAAAACTGTCAGACACGGGTGAGAACGATACAAGTATACAGTAGACTCTCAGTAAACAGAAATCTCTCAAACGGAAGTACTGCCTCAAATATGATTGGTTTCGTACTTGTTCTTTGCACCCCTGTCCCTCTCCCAGTAATAAGAACTGTTAAACGTAACATATTTCCCTAGTCCCTTTAGGTTCTGTTTAATGAGAGCCTTATGTATTTTGTTTGCAAAGCAGATTAAAATTTTAGTTCACAGTATTTCTTGTTGTAGTAGTAATATTGTCGTCTAGTGGTAAATCAATACTATGACAGTTATCTTCCCTTCTGTCGTTCTATGCTATTCTTAAGGAGGATGTCTTGTAGTTCACCAGTTATTGTTGCGTCAGCATTTGTAGGTGCGCGCCAGGTAAATTTTTGCCGTTTCTGTGATGTTCTGTACATGTTTATATATGCACAAATGTAAGTAATAAATAAATAAACAAATAGAATTGTTGCATAATTGAATTTGTACTCCGGTCCTTCAGTACAGAAACCCAAGGCTGTCGCAGCTAGTCCACAGGGCTTCCTGTGTGTAAGCAAGGGTGTTTTCCACAGCATTGATGATTTTCACAGCGCCAAAGAACTTTTCTCGATTAAGCCAGTGCATTGAGATGCTGGGCGAATTTTTGCAATCCTGTTTGTTTGCCATCGGTCTTACCTTGCGCACCATGAACGACGGCGCTGTTGATCCTTGCTACTGCCATCATTGCATTGCCCTTCGAGTGAAACTTCCAATAAGCCTTTTTTCACCCGCCACTGACAGCAGCGTGCACACCGTGTGATGTAACGAGACACTCTGACCCGCCACAGTGGTCTAGTGGTTATGGTGCTTGACTGCTAACGCCAAGGTCATGAGATTGACACCCGTATTCAAGAACGTCCCTTCACTCGGCGCTCCACCTTGACTTGAGAATGTCGATGGCAGATCCACCTTGAGGTAAAAATGTTCACTGCATATGAGCGATAGCCGGCGTCATTTCGTGATAACCGCTGAGTCATTTTCTGTCAAGCGGCGGCGCTGTGCTCAGCTTGGTCAAGTGAAGGCTGGAATTCGAGTCGAGGCTTGTTTGAGAATACGGGGGTGAATCCCGGTTGGGGCCATGGGCGTCGGCAGGGGGCGCAAAAGGGGCACGCGCCCCCTTCAAGCCTCACCAGCACTTGCCCTCACCCAAGCTAGACCAGTGCTCTCCTCCTCACCCAGCTGCGATGCAACACTCGTTTGCACCCCCCAAGAGAAAATCCTGCCGACGACCATGGTTGGGGCGTCCACATTTCAATAGAGGCGATATGCCTGAGGCCTGTGTACTTGTCTTTAAATGCACATTAACGAGCATCAAATGGTCGAAATTGCTGGAGCCCTCCACTATGGCATTCCTCATAACGATATTGTGGTTTTGGGACGTAAAACTCCGACACTTACTAATAGTAATGAGACATCTCTATGCATGCTCTGTGCAGATCAGCCGCATGGAGCACCAGCAGCACCAGCAGCTACAGCAGCTGGTGAGTCTGGATGCCCTGGACAACTCGCAGGCACGCGCCCTGGGCCTCAAACTGGTCAACGTCCTGCTCATGTTGCTCCAGCTGGCCCTGCTCCTTGTCTCCACCATAGCCAACATCGCCATGCCCTTCCTGCAGTCCAGGTGAGTGCAGACAGTGTTGGGCGGTTAACTAGTAGTAGCTAGTAATATCCCATTACACACTAAATGTAAGCTCACTAACACAAATTGCAAAATTTGTTCCATTGAAAAAATGGATTACACAATAATTATGCATTTTCCTAAGTTCAATGATCGATTGTATTTGGTCGAATGTACGTGATGTAATCGTAGAAGCAGTGCAGCCGGCATGGGAACACAAGGCTGAGGAGTGCACAGCACAGGTGTAGTGTCCTTTTTGTCTACCGTTGGTGTCCTGTTGTGCTGATATTACTATGAAAACCAAGCAGCTCACCAAGTTCTGCGCTCTTTTGCGGTGATCTATATGCATGCCACCACTTGCATGCACCACTGCTTCAGGCACCCCTGATATACGCTGGTGCATGCTCTTTCTACACCGAGTCGAAAGCTTATGGATGCAGACACCTGTAAAATATCTCGTCCTTACTATTGAAACACCAGCCATGCGACCGCAGCTTGCAGTCTTTGCTTCAAGCTCTATGTCGAGTGACATTTGCGGCAGTGAATAGAGAAGCCCTAAACATTATTGCTAGTGTGTGACACCTGAAAACCATGCACATAGCATTGGAACTCTTAATATCGTCGTCTTTCAGGTCAGCTGCATGGACAATGCTACACCAACGTAGCTCCGTGCAGTAAGAAATGGTGCACACTGCTGTAGAAACAGTTTATAGCTAGCTGGCTTAGGTTACCCAATTAAAACTGAGTACTGCCATCAAGTCTGGAAAGAGTTTTGGGTGCTGGCAACCAGTGTTGCGGAGTTGCCACTCCGGAATTGGAATGACTCCGGAATCATTCCACATTTTCGCGACCCCGGAATGGAATGGGAATGGAATGGGGACAAGGCTTGGAGGAATGGAATGGGAATTGAATTAAGCGCCTTTTGCACGGAATGGAATGGGAATGGAATTACGTCTTTTCCGAAAATAGAGCACGTTTGCGTCTACGCGCTGTTTTTCAAACTTCAAACATTAGTAAGTCAGAGCCTTGAATTTAACAATAAAACAGTATTTTTAACATGGTTTGGCTGGTTACAAGCACGGTACGTTTATAAGCAACACGCCTACTGCAATTCTGTCCTTATATAGACTGTGTTGCTCAGAATTTTGTCTCCATTCTTCGCGTAACCACGGCTCTATGCCGTTGGTATCCATCGTGCGGAGCTACGGCGGCGGCATACCCCCCTCTTACGCCTTGTGATATTTTTTCCCTCTGGCGTCCCTCGGCGGCACCCCAGCCGCCTGCTGTCTCCCCCACCCTTCACTTCTTTGTTTTTGCAAATTAGTCATGTAGGCCTGAGTACATGTTTTTTTTTTTTTGTTTTTTTTTTTTCAAGCTTGAAGGTCACCACGCATTCTCTAGGTCCACCTTTAGTTAGCCATGCAGAGCGAAGGGTAGGCGTGGTGTAAAAGTGTGAATGATCTGCCAATTTGTAAAAGAGAAACCGAGGCATAAGTTAGTGTACAGACTAATGCGTTATCCCCGCAGATACTGAAGGGAGAAACAAATTATCGCTGCGCGTTGGTTCCCATTGATACCCCCCAGACGAAAGTGGCGAATACTCTATGCACAGTCTGATCTTTATCTCACGAGCAGTACACACGTAAATAACCTTTGCGACAAGGAAACCTGCGCACAGGCGCACACAGAAAGTTCTCCTCACCCCATCCATGCTTGCGAGGCGTGCTTGACAAGCGTGAGTGCTGACGAGCACTGCGGCCCAGTGTTCCGTATTTGATGCAAAGGCACAAGGTACCCGAGCGGTACGCTGTTCCAACTAATACCAGCAGATCTAGAGGGTTTTGTTCCCCATTAACCAAATCTTAGTTTCCTCCATATTCATGACCGCTCCAGACGTGTGGCAAAGCTGCTTAGTCTTAAACAATATTAAAACATCGCCATTCGTTCAAACATGCTGACCCTGCAAATACTATAGGTAGCGGGAGAACTGCCCATCTGGGAATTAGTAGGGTGGTTGTACTGCACAAGATATGTCACCAAGCTACTATCCCTACTATCCAGCGCCCATCCCGTTGTTTCTTTCGTTTCTTCTGTCCTCGTCTTGCTGCGCTGTTTTAAATGAAATACTACTATCCATCGACCTTGGTAACGTGTTTTGCGTAGTTTTGCAGTTCTTAATGCATCTGATGGCATCAGCTTTATGGGGCGTTCAGTCTTAACTCGATAAAACTATCAAGATACCTTTCCTACGTTGAGGAATTACAGGAATGGAATTGAACTGCCTGGCCATTCCCGGAGTGGGAATGGGCTAAGTTTTTTCATTCCGAGGAATTAAAAGGAATGGAATTGCGGCAAGTTCTAATTCCCTGGAATAGTATTGGAATGGAATGGAGGCGCCCATTCCGCAACACTGCTGGCAACATTAGAGTGTTGCATTAAGGTGGTGCTCCTGCGGTGGTAGATATTAATACGCAGGCCTTATGAGGAGCTTTTCCTCCAGACTCTGTACTTACTCTATGGTACCATGCTCTAAATCTTTGCCGTTTTTTGCCTTCATTTCATTATTGTATGCAGGTTACGAATCATCACGACCGCTCTTCTGATCCTGGCCATCGTCTCCGCTGCCAAACAGTGGCAGGAACTGTCGGCCTGGTTTCGACTACAACTAAACGAAGCTCTGGAACGGTGGAAATGAGCAAACATGAGGCATTGTCGTCCAGAAAGCGAACCGTCGAAGCCGCACTTGCGCCCAGGTGGCCCCCCTCTCCGCGTGTGGGTCCCCCGTGCCGCAAGTCGCTGCTAAAGCAACGCGCACGGCGTGCACCAGCTCGAAACAACTGCACCTCAAGTCACGCCGAACCGAGACGTCGGCGTTACATTTGCCACCGAGCAAAAAAAAAAAAAATGGCCCTCGTGCCGAGACTTGCCCAAATCGAAGAGGAGGAGCAGACTTCATCGTCGCCTGTCGGACAAAAGCTCTGCACTGCTGCTGCGCCCCTATTTCTTTCTGAACTCTCTACGGGAGCATGTCGTGCACAGTTGTGTGTTGTTTCTGACTTCTTCTTTCTCTGTTTTACCCATGTTCCGTGTCGTGTCGTCTTGCGAAGCATTGCGCCGCTGCAGAATCGACTCGCATGACATCATTTGGAATGGGTTCTGTTACGCGACGTTCGTGCCACCGCGGCAGTCATTCCTTTTTTGATTGGTGCCTTACAAGCTGTCATCGTGGAGAGAAGCAATTGTTTGTTGTTGGCAACTCTGCACTTCCGAGATCGATTTGTTTTGTTTTAGTTTAATGCCCGCTTTTACGAATGAAGGTTTTCTGCATAGGCTACGCAAAAACAGTGTTTCACGATTGCTTTTTAGCTGGGAGAACCAAGAGTCCTGGTTCTGTCTCCGCCTTCTTCTCACACTTAGTTTCCGCGCAGTGAAAGGATACGCGATCAACAGGCGTTGGCAGCTGAAATATTTTTCTGTGTCCATTCTCTTCACTGCGCAGAAGGGATGCCTTTGCTCTCTCGTGCCACCGTCGGTGCATTCAGCCGGCTCTGCAGTGAGAACTCGATCTCGGGCCTGGCAATGTCTGGTGGAGTGCGGCACGTTGACAGCTATCGCACTTTGAAACATTCCAAAGCGTATCATGCGAGTAGCTTCAAAGCAGCTGCTGCAATGCCAGCTTCCTGAACTTTGTGCGACGAAGTAGGATTGCGGGTGTTCTTGTCAAGCCTCCAAAGGTGGCGAGCGTGTTGTATACACACTACATGTAGACTGGCGTATGCGTGTGTACGATGTGTGAGTCATTCTTTTAAATATTCTGTGATAAGCGAGCAAAGGGATTTTGGTGTTGCGGCGCTGTCTGCGCGAGCCTCGCCGTCCAAGGTGGGACATTTTGCCACCACGACGCGAGTTCGTAGGAAAGTGCGACACAAACTGCCCATTGCTTGATTTGGTTGGGACGTTTGTTCGAGCAGTTCTTCCATGCCACTGCTTTCCTTTTTTTCCTCCTCCTTCATAGGCCGGGCGAGTGTTTCGCATTTGGACGCTTGGTCTGTTATTAACGTGTTTTACGGGGCATCATGTTATAGTGATGACAGCGTCTCTCTGCAATTGCATTGTCTATTCTTTTTCTTGCGCTGCTTAGTCTCCGTCGCAGTGAGGCCTGTGTTGTAGTAGGTGAATGAATTTTGATGCATTCCACATCAGACTGGTGATTATAGCGCGTAGGTTGGTGTATGTCGTGACTATCGCTTTAATTTACACTTCGAAACATGTAAAGTCTCCGTACCGCTGTCATGAGACGGTGTCCATTTAATTTCTTTTACGTAGTTGTAAATGCAAGACCGAATGACCACCACCGTTTTTATTTTGAATAACTTGCGTGCTAGACAAACAAAAATATTTTAACTGCACTTAGATTTGTGTGTCTTATGCAGCAGAGCTATCACTTGCGCGAAGCATATGAAGAGAGTACTACTAGTAAAAAAAAAGTGTGCATTTTCAGGCGGCTGGATAGTAGTGGTTTCACATTTTATAGCAGTGTCTATTGGCTTTGCTGAAATACCAAAGTTTCATGCTCTTGTCAAAGAGGAAAAATGAGATTGTATGGAGTGAACACTTTTTAACAGCGTCACGGTGATATTGTTATGCTGAAGTGACCTAGGCTGTTTACTATACTTTAGTCTTTGAAATGATTTAAAAGTGGTGTCCTATGTCAGATCGAAAATGAGGTTATTGGCGAATGTTTTTTTGTGTCGGTATTGTCACAGTGAACGTAGACGTTAAGTATTTCTGTGCCTAAATTTGATTATTTGCACTGTTTAATGAATCTGACTCTTCAGTAAGTGTTTTATGGTTAATAAAAATGGAAAGTACACTTGATTTCTTTTTTTTACCCTTAAGTTTGGGAAGTTGCATATCATTTTGCTACGTCGGCTGGTTGAGTCATGTAAGTAAGCATCGACGCTGTAACTGCTCTTGCATAGAAAGCATCTATCAGTTGAAGGTCATCAAAAGTAGAGGCAATTACTACTTGATAGACCAAAACAAGGCCAAGGTATGAGATTGTGGTAGAAATAAGGCTGCCATGCTTTGCAACAGTCGAGATCAACTGTAACAAAAGATTGGCGAAGCTATATACACACTAGTGGTGTGAAGGCCCAGAAAAGAGCAGAGGTTGTGTCGTTTCCCTCCTCCTTTATCCCCTCCTGCTCACCCTAACTTCCCTTTCCCATCCGTTATATTATACTGTATATGGCCATGCTGTTTCACCCTTTCCCTCCTCCTCACCCTCACATTCTCTTTCCCACCTCTTGATATACTATTGGTCCGCGAGGCCCACCACTGGAAGAGCTGGCGCCACCGTCGGCGTGACGTGCTTGGCAGGATCAGCAGCAGCGTCGTCTGCTACGAGAGCACCGACGCGCGCTGAAAACGAAATTTCAGAACATCACCCGCGCTGTTGTTCTGATTAAGTGAAAAATTTTCCCGCTTTATCTGTGCGCTTGACAAGTCTTGAAAACACGGCAATGTGCAGTCGCTGTCTTTGACGACGCCTAGTGTACGCCGACCGAAGCGCCAGTGGTGGCGAACTTGCTCGTTACTCTCGGGGCAGAGTGCAGACGTCCGCCGTAGGTTTGTACGTTGTCGTTCGTGTGTCCCCGCGTCGTTCACGTTTTCGGAGTGAAATAAGCAGTGTCCGACGCGTGTGTGCGGTGGCCGGAGCTTCAAGATATGCCAAAGAACAATTGCTGTGTGGTGGGGTGCTCAAACACCTACAAAAACTCGCCCGCAACGCGGTTTTACTCATTCCCCGCGAGGCCTTGCTGACATGCCTATGTAACGTGGTCGGCGCTTTTCCGCTTTTAAATACATCGTGCGGATTCTTTCTGTAACACTAAAGCGCTAACGTACTCACACTACAGCTTTGCACAGTTTGAAGCAGGTTAGCGAGAGAATTTCAAGTTGCTAAAACAGCAACGGGTAGCGCAGATCGACGGACCACGGCCGCTCTGTGGACGGACGTAGCGGGACGGCATCGGCGGTGCGGCGCTAGCTCAGTTTATTCACCGTATACGTTTGGCGATTACCTTACTAGGGGATTCCATCTGCAATAATAATGCCACAACTGATTTTCTTGGTGGCACTTGTTCGGCGATGGCACGTGTAATCAGCGGTAGCAAGATCGCCACATGTGCCGGCATCTCGCCGTGCGAGTTCGGAACATTGAAAAAAAACAATGATCAACAATAGCGCGCATGTGCAAAGAATCAACAAGCGGTACAGGAACCAGCCACCACCCAACAAAGTTAGAAAAAAAAAAAGAAAGAGATAAAGCCGCTAGGAGCACTAACACCTTGCCTCGAGAAAAGATATTTCCTTTTGATACAACATCACGGACGGCTCGGTAACACAGCGATCCTCGTTTTTTTTTTTCAATAAAGTAAGCTTCTAATGACAGACGTGCTGATGATTTCACGCGGTCGCCGAGTCACTTATGCAGAAGCTGAAACGTGGAACACAAAGGGATGAAGCTGCTTGGGATCCATCGGGTTCCAAGCCTCAAGTGATGCCGTACTTGCGCAAGCTCTGGCAAGAGACGTGGTTGCCAGAAAAAAAAAAAAAAAAAAAAACATAAGAAGGCCTTCATTAAGTGCTCCACGGAAGTTCCATTCCATTATCTTGCGGCAAAGTGTACGTCGGGCAAACCGAGAGATACCTAAATGACCGGCTTAGGGAGCATGCGCAAAAAGTTGAGAAGAACGAGGATAAGTACGCGCATCTTGTGGCACATGCTGCCGCATGTGGATGTGAACCATGGTTTACAGATACGCGGGTTCTCGAAGGAGCGTAAAATTATCAGCACGTCTGTGATTAGAAGCTTACTCTAAATTTTACTTTCAATATGACGAGTTACCAACTAGCCCAACGACAAGTTTTAATTACCACGAGCTCCACTTCACAGCTGGACTTTGTCACACTGGTCTGCGGGACGCACCTGGCACGTATACGCACTGGGTTGTCCCAAATTGCGTTAACTTCGTGCACGTGGCCACTTTTGTAGAGGCCCGCGCCTTTCCTGCAGCTGTCACCGCAGAAGTATCTGTCAGGGCACCCGAACGTATGGAAAATCGCAGCCGCGTACTTCAGCCATCCCCTGCAGCAACGCTATGCAATGCGCCGTCGTCTGCTCGGCTCCCCGAGTGTACTGTCGCCGGCGCCCGCTAGGTGGCTTTCAGTGGCGCCTCTATAGGCGGCGCACTACGCGTATACAGTGCTTGGAGCCGCAGTGCAGAACGTATGCAACGGAGGCCGGTGTCAGGCTTCACACATGTCAGGGTAGGAAGCTGCGTGACGCTGGAATTTAGAAACTTGGAAATGGTTAACAGCCATCAGCTACAACATGCGCGTGCAGCCAGCACTTCTTCGAGGAAGATTTTTGCGTAGGCTTGGGGCTGCGATGTTCCATGAGTAGCAGAATGAGCCCACTGAGTATCGCCCGTGTACGCTGGCCATCTAATGGCGCTGTTCTTCTGCAAGCTGGTCCATATGTTGGCCATCTCCATATCGACGCCAAGTTTAGGTTTATTCCCAAATTTAAGTTGGCCTACTCCAACTTTGTTTTCTACGGAGCCGTATGTATTTTAGGCGGAAAGGTACGCGTTTTGCGTTATAGACGCGATTTTGCCACAAAATCGTCGCAGAACTTACCAAAAATGTTGCGCTTCTAAACTTTACATTTCGTTCGCTACATTCTTTTTACATCCTGCTGTGCAGCTATTTGCCGCAATAACGTCTCTCTTTTTCACTGCGATTCCTAGCTTATGCTGGTCCTTGTGTACCGCCGTTGTTTGGAGGTTCGCGCCATCTCGTTTGTCATGACGAAAACGCGATGAAGTCCACGAGCTCCGAGGACCACCAACGGTATATGGTGTATATAAATAGCTTGCCGTTAGCAAGCAGGGGTACGTACGCTCTCGTGGCCGAGTGGTTCCGCGCTGCGGAGCAAGAGGTCGTAAGTTCGACGGCCGGCGACGGAACTTTTTCTTCTAGGTTTTTCTTTTATCTAAATGTGTTTACATTTTACAACGTCATATCCTTGACGGAAATACGTCAGAGGAGCCGTGGTGGACCCCGGCATAAAACACTTTCGTGTTAAAAATGAATTTACCTTCAAAAACGACAGAAGACCGTGGTTTACAGAATCCGCAAATCCAAAGAAAACGAATCGCACATGACGTAACCACTTCCGTCCCCCGAGCATAGAAGAAAGGAAGTTGCGATAGCGACCCGCACGCAAGCTGGCGAGTGCAATTTTTCCGTCGGGAATGTTACGGGACTAGGCCTAACTGTCACTCAGTCGCTCGACACATACCTGCATTCGGGTTCACAAGTTTCACACGCAGCGAAGTACAATTTCTTCACAGCTGCGCTCATAGCCTCCATGAATCGCGACACAAACATGAAACAAAGCAACAGAGGGCACGACCGGCGAGCGCGACCACACATGCGAAATCGACGAGCTTAACTGACATTGCAGAAGGAACTAGAGCTGTGCACGGGCCCGCCCCGGGCCCGCTGACTGCGTCGAAGGCCCGCCCGAGCCCGACGCAAGAAGGCTGCGAGCCCGCCGGCCCGGCCCGACGTACAAAAATAAAAGCCCGGGCCCGGCCCGGTCCGGCGCCTGACATCAGTGTTGCGGAGTTGCCACTCCGGAATTGGAATGACTCCGGAATCATTCCACATTTTTGCGACCCCGGAATGGAATGGGAATGGAATGGGGACAACGCTTGGATGAATGGAATGGGAATGGAATTAAGCGCCTTTTGCACGGAATGGAATGGGAATGGAATTACGTCTTTTTGCCATGATAGAGCACCTTTTCTGTCTACACGCTGTTTTTCAAACTTCAAACATTAATAAGTCAGAGCCTCGAACTTAACAGTAAAGCCGTATTTTTAAAATGGCTTGGCTGATTACAAGCACGGTACATTTGTAAGCAACGCGTCTACTACAATTCTGTCCTTATATATACTGTGTTGCTCCTAAGTTTGTCTCTATTCGCGTAACCGCGGTTATATGCCGTTGGTATCCGCCGTGCGGAACTACGGCGGCGGCATATCCCCCCTTACGCATTCTAATTTTTTTCCCCCT